>APFE030483325.1:39937-50266 GCA_000404065.3 Pinus taeda | reverse complement strand
TAATAATAAAATAATAAATAACAATACAAAATCTCTAAATAAATAAAAATAAAAATAAACAGAATAATCAGTAAAGCTATCAAAAAGTAAAAACAAAATAAATAAAACAAGAAAGCAGTAAAAATCCGTAAAGCTATCAAAAAGTAAAAACGAAAGAAATAAAACAAGAAAGTAGTAAAGTTGCATGTTGACACATGGAGTGTGTGCATGTGGTTCCCCTTCCAATGTTTGCATTATTTAATAGATGGTAAGGAAGATGAGAGGCATTCCATCATTTCATGATTCCGTCATTCCATGATTCCATTATTTCATGATTTAAATAATAAAAATGTTAAATAATTCAACTTAACTTTGGGACGAAGTTCCTTAAAGTGGGGGAGTATGTAATGTCCCTTCATAATAAATAATAAAAATAATAAAAGTAAGCACAAAGAGATAACATAGATCTTAGAGGGATGTTAAATAATGTTAATTCATAGTTAGCATTCATTGTTTATATATGTAAATGAACTTAATTCATGATAAGAATGCTTATAGTGTATTGTTGTTACATATTTGATACGTATTTTGATGATTCTCATATTAATGATGTTTCATGATATGATGATATGTGGTAAATGGATATAGTTCTCATGAGAGGTTAATGATGTATATGTGGTGCTTATTTATTTATTTTGTATGATAATGATGTTGTATGCTCATGATGAGTATGATATGAATAGGGATAATGATGTTATGATATGAGGTTACATTGGCATGTGCTTTCTTTATTACGTGATGTCATGATATGTCTTTAATGCTGATATGTTGATCCGAATTGGATCCATGAAAAATAATCAAGATGCCATGAGTATATCAAAACATGACAGATTTCAAATTTGTGAACAAAGAGCGATCAGGAAGACCTCTAACAGTGGCAGTTTGCAACCAGTGAGGAACGACGAGGACCCCGGTCAAAGTGCGCTGACCGAGGCCCATGGAGACCGCGTAGGAGGTAAAACTGGCACTTGGGAAGCCTGAATCGGGAAAAGGAGGCCGTTTATGATGCGTGATTAACGAATCGCACATCGTTGGGCAAAACCCCTCAAGAAGGAAAAATCCCCAAAGTGCTCGGTCGCATGGAAGCCGGGAAACCATGGGAAAGCGCTAAGGCAAAACGCTGCTCCCGCGGTCCAAAACCGACAGTATATCGGGGGCATCCTTGGGTGGTAAGCGGAGTTGGAGAAGAACAAGTGATTCCATTCAGCGGCCGATGCGTTGTAAGCGGATGAGAGAGAAAACCACCGCTCATCGCATGCTAACAGTAGAGCAAGTCAACTACGCAAAATGAGCAAATATCACAGGATTTGGGGGCTCTAGATCTGATGGCGGAAATCACGCCTGACAGAGGAACCAGATTTGACAAGGGATTAAGCCGTGGCATAAAGAATTTTGATGTCCGAGTTGACCGCTGAGGTGGTAGATGAGTCATTCCACAATGTAACTAGAAAACTAAACCGACGAGGAAGTGATGGCGCAGTTCACTAGAGGACTAGTGGCCACTCCCTATGAGCCGTTGACGATGACGCAGAGGCAGGGAACTCCAAGCTAACAACAGTAGGCGATCCAACGGGGCTGGAAGAGGAAGTGAACAATCATGGATAGATTGGCTTTAAGCATTGAATAGACACAAAACATGACACTGAGAGGAGAAGAGAATGAAGACATAAAAGAAGAAACAATGAAGCAAAAAGCAGAAAGACAAAGAGCCGAGCTGACCTGCAACAAAGGAAACATCGAGCAGACGGAGAGCTTGAGAGGTTCAAGAAATCCCTGAGAGGATCTGTCGAGAATTGAGCACCACATTGGGCTCCTCCCATTAAAGACCAGAGAGGTCAAGACTTGGAGAGGAAAAGAGTCTGTGCACTCTCGTGGCTTGGGGAATCCAAGAACCACCTTGCCAAGCATCATTTCTGTTTCAGGAGACTCAAGTTGAGCTCCTAATTTTAATTCTTTGCTTTAAAGACACAATAAAAGAAGGCCACCACTGAAGCTGGACTGGAGATGTAGCCGTGGAGAATAGGGTGAAATCCTTATTAATTGTTGTGTTCTTGTATTTGCTTACTGTGTTTCTCTTATTGTTTTCCATTTTTCAGTGTCTGTGTATTTTGCAATCTAATCGATTCGTTGCCTAAAATGATATAGACACACACCAGCACATGAGTTTGTAATACATTCATTCATTAATAACTTAACTGAAGTCACTGAAGAGTGATTTTCATATCATATGCTGATGTTATAATGAAGGTACTTTATGTGGTAATCACATGTTGATTTTATAATATGCAAGAGTATGCAGTACTTTACTATTCAAAGTTTGGTGATAACAATGATGTTATGTTATTCAGACGAGATGTAAGATGGATTATTTTGTTATAATGTTATGATTATAACTAATGCACTGGATGCATTTTGAGATGTGGTGATGGACAAGAAATCCACAAATGGGCCGAGAAGGCCAGTTTATTTGATGATCTGATAGAAGCCAAAACCTGTGAGGGAGAATATGTAACACCATATGGGATGGGGACAAACTCAATCAACACTACATATGCTAGTGGTTCCTTTGTCTTGTATAGCTCTTGATGGATAGATCTTGAGGGCTATGGGACCATCTTGAGAAGGTCAAATGTCTGATATTGAAGGCTAGGTGCCTAGTATTGTATTGGGATGCCTAACTCTGGTAGGGGTGTAAGGGCTTCGATGCCTGGGGTTGTGCACCTTAGTGAGTTGTGGAGGGAGTGAGCCAACCTTGTGAGATGCCCGGAGACATTGAGCACTGTACTGGATGCCTCCCTTGGGGCAGATGACGTCTGAGTCAGGCAGAATCCTTGGGGCTAGCCTTGGACTAGGATAAAAATCGAGGAGGTTTATGCTTGGTTCTGAAAGTGGGAAAAAGGACAGAGATTCTCGGGTGTTGCGAAACTTTCAAAGCTTGCTGGTTATACTAGTTCAGTAGAGGGTGTCGGCGAACATGAAGTAATAATAACAAAATAAAATGTTAAATAATTCAATTTAACTTCGGGACGAAGTTCCTTAAAGTGGGGAGTTATGTAATTTCCCTTAATAATAAACAATAAATAATAATAATAATAATAAAAATAATAAATAATATAATATAAAAGAAAATAAATAATAAACAATAAATAAAAAATAGTAATAGTAAATAAATAATAAATAATAATAAAATAATAAATAACAATACTAAAGCTCTAAATAAATATAAATAAAAATAAATAGAAAAATAGTAAAAATGAGTAAAGCTATAAAAAAGTAAAAACAAAAGAAATAAAACAAGAAAGCAGTAAAAACCAGTAAAGCTATTAAAAAGTAAAAACGCAAGAAATAAAACAAGAAAGCAGTAAAGTTGCATGTTGTCACATGGAGTGTGTGCATGTGGTTCCCCTTCCAATGTTTGCTCTATTTAATAGATGGTGAGGAAGGTGAGAAGCATTCCATGATTCCATGATTCCATCATCCATTCTCTTGGGAGAATAGTGTTATGAGACAAAGGATACCGTAGCAGTAGTAAGTTAATTGAGGGCTCGGGGGTGGCTAGTTGTAGCAAGATGTTGTGCAATTGAGCCTATGGTTGGGTGGAGAGTCGTCCCCAAGACTTTGTTGCAGCTAGCAAAATTCAACTAGTGTTCAAACCCGAAATCACAAGTGAGAAACATCATCGCCATAGGTAAGTTGTCTCTACTCATATTTCTGAACTTTGACATTAATTAGTTGATAAATTGCGTGTTGATTACAAATCTCATGATTAATCTAATTAATTACATGTTTTTATTTCGGGGTTGTTACAGATGGTCCAATTCTCCTTCACAAGCCTGTGTCAGTATTGCTCCCAGTGCTATACATGATGCGTCTACATGTACATGAAATTCCTTCTTCCAATCTAGGAAGACTAAAATTGGTCCGGTGACCATTTTTCCTTTCAATACATCCAAGCTCCTCTGACAGTCCTTGTTCCAATAGAATGTGACATCCTTTTTCAACAACCTCTCCATAGGTGCGGTGATCTAGGCATATCCATTGATAAATTTTCTGTAATACTCAGCATGTCCTAGGGTTGCGCACAACTATTTCATACTCCTCAGTGCCTCCAAGTTAAGTATCACTGCGATCTTCACAGGATCGACCATCAATTCCTATATACAAAAAACATGATATAGAAGAGTTCAAAAAGGAACACAAAACATGCATTTCCTCAGATTGAGTGCAATCTGGTACCTTCGACAAGTATCTAGCATCAGGCGCAAACTTGCCACATGGTGTTTTACCAACCCAAACACAGTCCAGTCATCAAAGTACATCTCCAAAAACTTATGGATGAATTATTTGAATGTAGAAATGACTACGAGTGAAAAAATCGTAGGTGCATTCTTCAATCTGAAAGGCACTACAGTGTACTAAAAACATCCCCACTTAGTCGCGAAGGTCATCTTGCTTCTACCTTCAGGCACAATTTTAATTTGATGGTAAGAGAACCCATCAGCGATGGAGTACATTTCCTGGCCACCTACATTATCTAATACCTCATCAGTGAATGGAGTCGGGAAAGGATCATGTACGCAAACATCATTCAACTTCCTAAGATCTACGCATATCCTTATTTCATCCTTCTGCTTCTTTTTTTGTACCACCATTGGTCTTATCTAATCAGATTCTTCTATGGGCTCAATGATGCTTGCTGCGAGCATCTTATCTAGCTCTAAGTGGACCTTCTCCTTATACTTCGGATTGAGACGGTAAGGTCTTTGCTTAATTGGATTCACGTTGGGTTTTAACGTGATCTTCATAATGCCTAGGTCTCGTATTATCCCCTTTAGCTCCATAAACTTGGTAGGGAACAAATCCTGGTATTCACGGAGCAATTTAGCAACCTTATCTACCATCACATCATCCCAGTAATCTCCAATCTTTGCGAATTTGGTCGAGTTTGCCTTTGTACCAATATTTACCTGTTTCGTTTTCAGTGGTGCGGTTATATATGGATTCTCAACCTGCAGTCCCTTGACCTCGTGGTGACCCTCAGTTTTAGGGATATTAATATTTCGTGGATCCTTGTCTTCTTCTTCAGTAGTCCCATTATAAAATTCTAGTGCGTGGCTCAGCTGAGTAGTCCAATCGGGTTGAATTAGATCCAAAGGATCCTGCGGTATCCTAAAGATTTCTACTTTAACTTCTTATAATGCTTTGTCAATACAGTCAAACCTGTCTTCGAACTTGAACGTCATTATGAATCCTTCACATAGAATATCCCATTCACCTGTGCCATGGAGGAGCTCTATTTCCAAGTACTATTTCATTGGGATGACATCCAAGGTGTGACATAACAAGTGCACCCATTTAGGTTGGGGCTTCACTCCATAAGCCTTAGCCCATTTGGCCAAGTGTGTGCGTGGATCATCCTTCCCATCATATTTGTATGTCATTCGTACCTTCGGATTTGCAAAGCGTGTTCTCATAATCCTCCTACACTTGCGCCAATCGTTAAAACTACCCTTGTGTGTGCCCCACCATCTCGCAGGCATAATGCGCAGTGCCCAGTCCAAAGCTTGGAAGCGCTGCTTCTCTTGTACTTCCCTGTCAAATGCATCCAAAAATACATCTACATCATTCAAGCCATTGTAAGTGGGCATATTTCTTGCCTCTGACAATACATAATGCAGCGACCGAGTCATCATGTTACAGCTCAGCATGGTTACTTCATGTAGCCGATTCTGCCAGTGATCTAATTCTTCATCAGAGTCTGAGGTGCAGGAACTCTCGCGATCCTATGTAATTCGTCCATCTGCTATCGAATTCACCCAATATTGGTCTCACACTGATATCTTATATATGCAGTCCAAATCGTCATCGCTTTCATAATCACGGACTGGTTCAATATAGCGAGATCCTTTAGTAGGATCTAGGGGTACTATTATGTGAAGTGATTTATTTTCAAATATCATCTTTTGCATCTTTAGATTGATTACCCCATTCATGTCAGTAGCCCAATAAATGCCAAGGAGCACAGGGCAGGGGTTGCTGTCATCCACAATTTTTGTCACTTCAATGTCAACCAATGTGCTCGCGCCTTGAATATCTACAGTTACTTCTTGCAACCATCCCATGGGGATGATCTTTTGCTAATTTTCCATCCTTAACTGAATCAGAGAACACTGCAGTGCGGATCTCCCCATCCGCTCCCAAGTCTACTTTGGTAAAACGTTCGCGTTCGACCCCAGATCTAGAATAACCTGATCCATTTCATATTCCCCTATCTCTGCAGTGAGTCTCATCTCACAACCTATCCTTGCTTTATGCTTACCAATATTCTGTACCATGTGTGGTTCACCCAGAGTGTTTCCAACGCATTTATTTATAATTTCCTATAATCCCTTCACAGCCTGGCTATCGTGCAACAACTTCACACAGGTCTCTAGAAAGGTCGTAAGCATAGAAGGGTCCACTTCTTTATGACGCTTATCCCTGCTCCCTGAGGTAGAGACCTCAATGAAGCTCTTCTTTGCTTCCATGAACATTTCACATGTGCGCTCCAAATCAAATTCAACCCCTTTCACTGGAGCTTTGTGAACCCATGCATTGTATTTGGGTTGTGTCCCCTGATCGTTGCCTGTTGCAATTCCACTTTGGAGCACTATATTCACGTTCAGATCCTTCTCGTGGGGCTCAAACCTCATCATCTGTAGGTTCTGAGTCGGCTGTGGTGGCAACACCCCATTGTCATGTATTCTTGCTATCAGTGTAGGACAGTCCTCCGACTTATGGTCAAACTGAGTACAATATTTGCACGACAGACGCGTATGGTTAGTGCATTCACGGGCATAGTGTCTTGGTCCTCCACAGTTGTATCAGATTAGTTGTCCTCGACCTCTGCCAGGTCCTCCTCTGCCTCAGCCTCGTTCGCACCCCTGAAAGCTTGTTCAAGCCATCCCAACCCTTTGGTCAGGCGGCCGTGTTTTTACCTAAAATCTATGTACGGGTGTTCTGTCCATTTTCAATTCATAACTTCGGAAGTTGTGCTCATCATGCCCTACCAATCCGAAGAACTTGTAGAACAGTTGTTGTGGTGTTTGTACTAACTTCCGCAACAAATGACAACTATCATTTGTATGTTTCCCTGCTACCTGACATATAGTGCACGACAACGTAGGCCCTGCGCTTGGTCCTACTTGGGCTTCTGACCTCAAAGGCATCAGTCCTCCTCCTACAATATGGTTCGCAAAGACTGGGCAGTGGTCTTTTTCATGCCCCTGATAGTTACATTTCAGGCACCATATTTCTTCACGTGCCTCTAATCAAACTGTCATGTCCCGCTTCAAACTTTGTATTTCAAGGCAAATATTTTGCAACTACGCATGGATCTGCTGAACCCCCATATTCGAATCTTGCATCAACGTTTAATGTAGTTGTATGGAAATCTCCAAGGCCTTTGCCTGAGTCGTAATCTTCTGTTGTGATAGTGCAACCGTTAGGTGATACAGGACCGACGCCACGAATCACTTGCAGTGCTATCCATATGTTATGTTCATATTAGCTTCACAGATTTTACACTTCAATCTTTGATCCAATTCCCAAGGTGTCTCACCTGGTTTCATCACGATTTCCTTGAACCCCACAATCGACTGTGCCTTGGATTTAGGCCTATTGAACTCTTTATTCAACGTGGTCTGGATTTCTGCCAATCCAGTGTTTGGGTTATCATTAGAGTATTTGATGTACCAATTTAGCGCGTGATCCTACAAAACGCTAACCAATGTTTCCTTCTTCATGTGATCATCAGTGACGCCTTGAGATTCCCATACAACTTTCATGACAAACCAAAATTGGTTTGGGTCCTCATTTTCCAAGCCCTTAAACAAAGGTAGCTTCACTAAATTCACCATGTTGAATTGTGGTGGAGGTGGCGATGGTGTGGGAAAAGTCATAGGTGATGGTGGTGAAGTTGGAGGTGGTGTAGGTGGAGGTGGTAGTCACGGGAATCCCTGTTTTATTAACTGAACTACACTTCACAGAGAAGCCTGCGCTACTCCCTCCTCATCACCCAATAGGGGTGAAATCAATGGGTTATATTTAGGACCCTTTCTTCCTTTGTTCCTGTAAGTATTTCCACTCTCCATAGCTCCGAACATAAAGATAGTTGCATAACCTATTTTTCACACAATAACATCTTAATCTAGGTCTTTAAATACTTCAAGTACTTACCTCACAGACCTTTGGAAAAGTGCTACTCCACCTCGCTGTAACTAACTGAGGTATCGACCGCGAATTCAGTGATGAAACCTCCTATGATGCGGTCGAGCCAATGATCGATAGCACGAGCGATCTTATCCTCGGAGGCTTCCAGTCTTTGTACCAACTCCGGGGTCTAGACAATAGGACTGTCAAGTCTCCACCTTCTTTGGCTATCTGCTAGCTTTGCGATCCACTGGTATAACTCAATTGAAAAGGAACAGAGAAAGATCTCATGTATTTCTGTACACAAGTACCTTTCCAATCAGTGTTACTTTGTCAGCCGTGGATTTATGTTCTCCTGCACTGCGAATTTGTGGATCTTCCCCTCCAACCAGTCTTCGACCTCTTTCTTAGTTGGATTCTAGTGATACAACATCACACATCTCTCATGTAGATTCCAGTCCTAGGAATGGAACCATTTGTTGGATTTGTGGGGCCTGACCCAAGTTCAGTGTTAGTTAGCGAAACAAATCCCTACACTATTGGCCCTTTCATCATCAGCCCATGGAGCACAGACCAAAGCCTCACTCAAAGCAGTATGGGGGGATGTTGGAACCAAGTTTCCGCACCCTGAGATGTTTGTGATGTTGGTTTATACCCTATGCTCCTACTTTTGCATAGGTCACAAAACTTTAGGGCTCTGTCAGTCTACCCTTTATTCCACCCTTTAGTACCTCCACAAAGGTGTATGATTGACCTTCACACAGCCTTAACATGTGATCTAGGTACTTCCACGCTGCTATGACAATGTATTTTATAGGTTCCCTAGTTATCTTAAGTGTTTTACTTATCTTACTAATCAACCACAGTTAGCGCCGTGTAAACAGATAACTTACTTGTGTTTAGTTAACAAATACAATCAAGTATATTCATGCATCACATGAACATTGTAAATTGAACCCAAAATGAAATATAACCAGATGCACTAGCAAGAAATAAATACATAGAATTTGCAGAATACTTCTCTTTATTGATATCTTCAGATTAATATAGACTCTATCCACCCTGTGCACATAGCTGCAGGGGTCCGTGCACTCAGCTGTGGACTTCCACCCTAGGCCTTTGCGCACTCAGCTGTAGAGCCTCTACTAATGCTAAGAACCAAGAACAGTTAGAATCCAATGCTTAACTCCTTACTTCATTCTTTGCTATCTCCAAAACTACTTAGAGATTACTTACTTAGCTCCTTTTTATACAATCCCATGGCCTGTGGACCATGGAATGATCTTTACAGCCGACTTTAAATTTTACAAAAAAAGGGTGGACAACCCTTTATGACTCTTGACACCTTCATGCTCCCTGACCACAAAATGAAAATACTTTACAACTTTATTAACAAATTGTCCCAAAACATGGGATTTTAGCCCCAAACTGTCATTGGGGGAACCCATTCCTAACATATCTTCATGATTTACATTCCCATTTTTCCCATTTTCTTGTCGATTCAGGGTTACATCATTCGTAGGAGGGCTATTTTCCTCCTCGTCCTCTTTGCCTTTACACTGTTATTATGGAAATTATCATCCCTTGGGTTTCTTCCCTGGTTTCTTTTTCCTTCTTGGCTCTTTCTTGGACACAGGACATGTATTTTGAAGATTTCCAATTTGTCTACATATACTGCACTTGGAAGTTGTGTTTTCAAAATCTAAAAACTGAGTCCAACATTTGTTGTTATATGTGAAGAGAATGGAGTTCGACAAACCATTGTTGAGATCCACCTCCACAAAAATTCTGGCAAATGTGTAGATTTGTTCTTCGAATCTATGTGTATCTGTCTTTATGTAACGCCCAATGAGATTCCCGATTCCTTCTAGCACTTTATGATGCCAAAAATGAAGTGGTACAATGTGAATTCTAACCCAAACCAACATTCTTGATACCACCATTGTATTCTGTTATGAAACCAGCTCAAGAAAAGATAGAAAAGATAGATCGATGCCTTAGAGTTCAGCCTCTTCGAGGGGGCAACCTCCTTTACATTACATAAATGAAAAATTCTTGGATGATTCAAATGACAAAACCTCCTTTCTATATATAGGAGTC
>APFE030483325.1:10269-33948 GCA_000404065.3 Pinus taeda | reverse complement strand
AACCTCCTTTACATTACATAAATGAACAATTCTTGTATGATTCAAATGACAAAACCTTCTTTCTATATATAGGAGTCTAAGGAGTCACAATATAACCCAGCCGACCTAACAATAATAATATAAAGCCACAAAAATAACAATAGAGGGATTCTATGCGGCATAATAATAACAATATGGGGATAATAGGGGCACAACAATATTAATAAGGGGTACAACTACAATAGTAATGGGGTAATCACTAGTATTATAGGGACCCAACATATTGGCATCAAAATATGGAAGCCATGGGGTGACAAAATGTCTTTCATTTCCCCAGAACCAGGGGACCTCTTGTAATATGTACCCTCATGTCTCCAATGATTCAAACTTTACTATAAAGAAACCCTTGGAATATAGGTGAATCTCATAAATTATTTTCCAATTTGTGAAAATGCACTGAAATAGATCCATTGGTTTGGTCTAGAAACCGTTGAATCTGCATATGACTGTATGGGATTCAAAAGTTGTGCATAGATCATTTGTTTCAGAGATATCTATAGCCAAAATTTGGATTTGATTCAATTGCTCCACAATATAGGGTCTGGGCATATTAAGAGGTTGTTTTGTTTTCTATGATGCAACGAATTTCCCTTGGAGGATGTCTTTGAATGACATACCTTCATTTATTGGTCCTTTATTCAACTATGATCCTTTGAAACTAGATCCAGGCCGCCCCCCTTGTTATGTGGAATTTTGCATCTATGGATAAACACAATTTCCCAAGGTGGGTAGCTACACCTAGAACAATAGATTTATAGCACTTAACCTTTTTCTATAGAAGATAAATAAGACAAGGGACCTACTTGTTATCTTTCGCTTCCCTTTGTCTCCTTTGTTTAGCTCTCGTCGCTCCTTCTTGAACTTAGTCCACTCAACAAGTACCTGCAATCATAAACAAAGGACAAAAACCAATCAAAGGAAGAGATCTATCTACTATAACAAAATGGAATCAAAATAATTTACACATATAGTCATCATACATAAGGACAAGAATATGGGAAAAGGTGTAAACAACTTTACTAAGTAGAAGGAAGACTTACAACCATGAAGTCTGCTCCATTGTCACTCTTATAGATTGGGTTCCAACCATCATCACATCAAAAGCAGAACACTTTGATAGCATAACAATACTTGCTTACAATCTCAAGCCTCACACCATCAGTATCTCCTTACAAATTCTCAAAGTCCAGCCCCTGATCACTTAGATAAGTGCTCAATTTATAGGAAAATTATGGTGGTTTGGTCATAAATTGGGCATTGAATGGATTTCCAATTTGGGAGTTAGTTTCCATGGAGGAAGGGATAAAAGGATAAGAGGTTATTTGATTCATTCCCTATCCAATTTTGAGTTGATAGGAGAGGATAAGAGGTGGGAATCTTCTAGAATGATATAGAATGAAAGAATATTCCCAGAACCCTATGAAGATTTCTCTAAATCTCGCCAAGTGCAAGTCAAAGTGGGCATAGGTGCTCTATAGAGTAGCCTTGAATGGGCCTAATTGCTCTACAATGAACTTACCCCTAACCAACGCTGCGCTGGTTCCTCAAGGAGTGATTTCAGGATATCTTCAGGCTAGGAAACTCTCAGGAATGATGGCATTCAATGTGATGACTTGTCTAGGGCATGTCGCAACAGGATTAGGGTTTGATGAGCCCTAAAAGTACTGATCTGAATGATGGGAGTGATGTGCCCAAATAGACTTGTAACAGTTTCCCCCTAAAGCATGAAGTCGAAAATGATAATGTCGAGTGATATGCTTTACGATGTGGTGAGGAGGTTCTGAAGTGGATAGTAACCTACATTAATTACAATACATAATATCATGATATTTTGGATTTGTCATGAATTTATGAGAGAAGGCATACCCATGCTCAACATATAAACTTTTCATTACATGTACATAGATAGTCATTTATAGATATAGACCTATGTTGGGATGACCATCATTGTAAAGCCATCGTATGGATGATTTGGTACTTTCCTAAAATCATAGCCTGGATGGATGAAACTAGATTTGGGGTCTTCTATCTAATTCAATCGTTCACTCAAGTACGAGTCTAACCATGTGAATATGTGATCTGAAGTCGAACATGGGAAGAAACCGTTTGATTACCGTCCAATGATGTAAGTCGTTAACAAACGCGAGAGAGATCATCGATAATGATAATGATTCTTAAGGTATTGTAGTACACTCTACATGGTGTGAATGGATGTTTTGATGTTGAACACCATACAAAGTCTTTCAGTCGAAGGCCAGTGATGTTAACCTATCGTTGGAAGTGAGAAACTTGTCATTGATATATGCAAGCCTCAAGGTACTGAAAGGGTGTTTCTAAGTCTACTTCTTGGATAATGTGTTGATGTCGGCAAGAAGCGACTTGCCGCAGGAGGGCCTTGATATATCCCACATCAATGACATGAAATGAGTGTAATTTTTTTTGGAGATGGAATGTGACTTATGACACAAGGTTCAGGAATGGCGATCATGAAAATGAAGGTTTATGAGTATTGCAAAGGATTAATTTTAGCTAAGTGACTTCTCTTGAACATGTTGGCGACACTGAATGAATTGGAAGCATTGACCCAAAACCAAAGTAATGGATGGTGTGATAGACCATAGGTACAATAACCATAAAGCAAATAACCTAACCCAAGTAGTCACAGAGATGAAGTGAAAGTGTCATGTTCAAGAGCGACCTGCTACCATGAAGTGGTTTACCCCTTTTCCCATTTTCCCCAGTCATTGCTGACCAGTACCTCTTTATTTTCTATCAAGATTGATGAGGATAACATATGATTGTTGTATAATTCCACCCTTCGGGTGAATCCGTGATGTTTTAACAAGCCTAGCGAAGGTGAAACTTTATCTTGTCATGATGGATAAGTTTGTCACTATTTGATGTTTTAACGAGTTTAACGACAATGATAACTCGGTCCTTTTCATGTTTAAAGAGTTTGAAAAGGGAAAAAAAGAAAACTCAAAAAGTTTTTTTTCGTAAATTTATCTCTCAAGTCCGAAAAAGCATAAAATAATACAGGAGAGAACCTATTGACCATGTTTGATCAACACATTCCTTTTACATAAGTAATCTATCTCAGTCCTGAAAAAGGGTTAAACTTATACTGAGTAGATGTCATTTCCAATCCGTTAACGAGCTGAAAAGGACAAGTGATTGACAATCTTTTCATATTTTGAGAGTCTGAAAAGAGGTTAAAGAGGACTCCGCTTAGAGGAATGAGTGGTGTCTAGGATAACAACTGGTTCCTATGATGTTGGAACTTCTAAAAACATGTTGATTTATGTGAAGAGGTTGGCTAATAATACCACTCATTGCAACTGTTCCTCAAAAATGGTAAAACAACCAAGTGAAAGCGTATGATCAGCGAAGGAGATGGTGGCAATGGAAGGAGAAAAACCAAGGTTCATCTGATGGAAGAGGTTGATAGAATGGCAATCACGAGGGTTAAAATGGAGATGGGTTCATTTTTACACAAGCTTGAACTATAGGGAACTATGCTTGGATTTAGTTTCATGTTTACACAAGATTGAAACTAAAAACTATGCTTGGATTTAGTTTCATTTTTACACAAATTTGAAATGAAAAACTATGCTTGGATTCAGTTTCATATTTACACAAGACTGAAGAAAAAATGCTTGGATTCAGTTTACATGCCCCTAGCATGATGACTCGAGACTAGGTGCATGCCCCCCAAGCTTCATTGCATTCACCTAAATAGACTACTTGTGGCTATGAGGTGGATGGAATGAAGGTTCATTTATGAGGTCAAGTGTAAGAATCAACTGGGATTTTGCAAGATCTAATCAAAGACTCGACTTGGAACTTTGCTCCAGGGGACCTTGTTTCATTTTTTAAATGAGCTTGACACAAGACAAGGAATTCTTCTCAGATTCCTTGTTTCATCTTTTAATGAGCTTGACACAAGACCAGGAACTGTGCTCATCTCCTTTATTTAATTTTTTAACGAGGTTGACACAAGAGAAGGAACTATCCTCATATTCCTTGTTTCATTTTTTAACAAGCTTGACACAATACAAGGAATTGTGCTCAACTTCCTTGTTTCATTTTTTAGCAAGCTTGACACAAGACAAGGAGCTATGCTCATGGACCTGTTTCATTTTTTAATGAGGTTGACACAGTAAAAGAAATATCCTCATATTTATTGTTTCATTGTTTAACCAGCTTGACAAAAGACAAGGAACTATGCTAGTACCCTTTGTTTCATTTTTTAATGAGGTTGACACAAGACCAAGAACTATCCTCATCTTCTCATTTAGATCGTCCTGTGTCATCAACTTCTGGAGATCATGCTGGTGACACACCATAAACTAGTGGTAGTAAAGTTCATGGAAAGAAGGGTAAAGTTAAGTTTCCCTGTAGGTTATGTGAAGGGAATCACCCAATTCACCTTTGTCCCTATTTGGATGAAGCCCAAAAAGTGTTGGATAACCGTCATGCTTCTCCGCAACAACTTCCATCTAGTTACACGAGACTCTCCATTAATCCTTCACTAGTTGATGAAGTGATTGACCCAAATCAGCCGTTGGTCAAACCCACTCTCTCTGAATGTGAATCCCATGAGTCTATACCTGATCAATCACAGGTCGAGGTAGCAGTTGACCCGATTTCACCTTCAGTTAATTGTACCTTTCCTGTAGAGAGTGAGTATGATACCACTCAGGTTCTTTTCGTTTCTTCATATTCCAATGAGCTTGGAAGCAACCCTCCTGTTCCACCGAGATAGGAGGAAAATCCTCCTGTTTTCGTAACTCAAGGGGGTAATTCTCCCATTCTTACGGTACCCCCTCCAAGTAGTTTGGTCACTTCCTTTGATTGGAATCGACTGGTAGGATGTCGTCTTCCTTCTTATGTGCCTTTCCAGATCATAGTATAGGTTTGTAATATGATTGTACCTAGCACTATTATAGATGAAGGTGCATCGGTAAGTATCCTTTCCTCCACTACTTGGAAAGCACTCGGTTCGTCACCACTTGTGCTTGTTACCCAGAATCTGTTGGATTTTAACAGAAGAATCAATCAACCATTAAGGATCCTTCCTCATTTTCCTATTACTTTGGGAGGAAAAATTGTTTATCTCAATGTGATGGTAGTCCCCAGTGGAGTCGCCAATTTGATATGGGGAATTTTTCATCTACGAATAAACACAATTTCCATAGGTGGGTAGCTACACCTAGAACAACAGATTTAAAGTGCTTAACCTCTTTCCATAGAAGATAAATAAGACAAGGGACCTACTCATTATCTTCTCTTCCCTTTGTCTCCTTTGTTTGGCTCTCATCACTCCTTCTCGAACTTAATCACTCGACAAGTACCTGCAATCATAAACAGAGGACAAAAGTGAATCAAAGAAAGATATCTATCTACTATAAGCAAATGGAATCAAAAGAATTTACACATATAATCATCATACATAAGGACAAGAATGTGGGAAAAGGTGTAAAAAACTTTATTAAGTAGAAGGAAGAATTACAACCATGAAGTCCGATTCATTGTCACTCTTCCAGCTTGGGTTCCAGCCACCATCACATCAAAATCACAAAACATTGGCATCATAACAATACTTGCTTACAATCTCAAACCTCACACCAACAATATCTCCTTACAAATTCTCAGCGGCCAACCTCTGATCACTTAGATGAGTGCTCAATTTATAGGAAAATGATGGTGTTTTGGTCAGAAATTGGGCATTGAATGTATTTCTAATTTGGGAGTTAGTTTCCATGGAGGAAGGGATGAGAGAATAAGAGGTTATTTGATTCACTCCCTATCTAATTTCTAGCTCCTAGGAGAGGATAAGAGGTGGGAATCTTCTAGAATGATCTAGAATGAAAGAATATTCCTAAAACCATATGAAGATTTCGCTAAATCTTGCCAAGCGTAGGTCAAAGTGGGCCTAGGTGCTCTACAGAGCAAGCTTGAATGGGCCTAAGTGCTCTGCAGCGCACTTACCCCTAACCAAGGCCACACTGGTCCCTTAAGGAGTCATTTCAGGATGTCTTCAGGCCAGGAAACTCTCAGGAATGATGGCATTCAATGTAATGACTTGTCTAGGGCATGTAGCAACAAAATTAGGGTTTGATGAGCCCTAAAAGTATTGATCTGAATGATGGGAGTGATGTGACCAAATAGACCTGTAACACCCCTCAACCTTAGATTGAGGAATTTCAATTTATGCCTTGGCTTAGAAGAAATTTTTCATTTTGAAAAGATCTGCCTGCACAGATTAGGATTTGCATCTCTAGCGAGATATTTTTCTTTTATAGATCTCTCATTTTAGATACATTACTAAGAAATCCTTTCGAACCCCGATAAGAAAAGTTCTGCCATCTGGAATCTTTACACAAATTTAATAGGAGTCCTCTACTTCCTGATCTAGAATATGATTATTATTTGAACACCTCGTTGTCAGATCTAGGCATATATAAGGCATATCTGTAGTTATCGGAGCTTCAACAATATGCTGCATATCTTGATCTATGTATATGAAAGGTGTTATCCATGCAGGGATTAGGTTAAGGTCTTGAATTATAATATCACTTGAGAATCGTTGTTTCAAATACAGATCTACAGGCCAAAATACTTGTCCATGAACCCCATGATCTCGATGTGGAGGAATCAGGTCAGATCTCCAAAGATCCACTGCCGCATGAGGGAGGAGATCTAATTTGATAATGCATCAAGCCGTCTCTTAGAGCTCAATCTCTCTTGTCAGACAACGTTGCAAGCTTGTATCTATTGATAGTGGTCCTTTTAGAATCCACACCCTCGATTCTACATGTGCAATACTCAGTTTTAACAGACCCTCTAGATCCCACTAGCTCCCTCCCAAAGCCGATCCTTAATTTGACACCCATCAAGTCACCAGATCCACAATACAGAAGTCACTTTTCTCACCTAGGGTAAGCATACATTTTGTGACTATACCTTCTACTTTGTAGACGAGAACTAGATTTGTTCTAGCCATTGCTCCTTCCTCCATGTTGCAATGGATATTGATCATAAATAAAAATTACACCTACATGGGAGGAAAAATATTATAAAATTAGATAAGAAAATACTAAATTTTATAATATATAAGGAATATCCTAATTTTTTCTAAAATTTTAAAAATAATAGTATTATTTTTAATTTAATTTAAAAATTTATTAAAATTGTATAACTACCTAATTTAGGAACTAGTAAAAAAATAATAATATCTTTCTTAAATTTATCATTCAGTGACTGGTTTAAATTTTTGGTTGGTATTAAAGTAAATAATGCTAAAGGATTTGGCATAAAGTATATTGAACGGTCTTTGTAAAGACTTGACTTAAGACTAAAGATGGAGTAGGATTTCGACAATATCAACACGTAGAGAAAAATATCTTAAAAAATATAAGTGACGAGGGATTTTGGTTTCCATTCTTTCCGAAAGCTGCAGAACTGTACGTAGTTGAACTTTCATGGATGTTCTTGCTTCTAGTAACCAGGGTTCGATCCTTTCTATTGCCATTTGAACATCAAATTCAACATCGTTACTAGCAATCTCCTTCTAAATACCTACCTTCACATAGATGATGTATCTCTTATGGCTTTGGTGAGGTGCAACTTCTACTCCTTCCCTGATCATTTGACAATGTCTCATTTTTCCTAATAAACCTAGAAATAACTAAAACTAACATACAATGGATTTACAAGCTACTCCATTACCACAATAATAAAAGTTACACAACACTCCCCAATGGGGCTATTTTGTTGTCGATCAAGTTCTAGCAAAGAAAGTAATAAACTTAGGGGAGGTACAATACATTAAAATATTATTATGTCGGTATGCCAATAAACCTCATGTATGTCCCTCCTATGCCAAAATCCTTGGTGGCTCTCGAAAAGTGAACTGGTCCCTCTCCTTGACCCTGCATGGATACTGCATGGCAAAACTCCGATCAATGTACATGGGATCACCTAACCAGGGCCCCTCTTGTTAAATGTTCAATACTTACATTGTGTGGTTTCATACGCTCCAAGATCTTCACTCTAATCATTCATTTTGCCTCTGCAGTTAAGGAAACCTCTTTCTATGGCAGATTGGCCACAATAAGATATCAGCCTGACAAGAGACTTAACCTCATTTATGAGATCATCATGCACCATTGCTTTGGCTTGTTGAGTTTTGGTTACACTTGGGACACTTGATCCTTTTTGTGAGTTTTCTATGGTATTCTCTGCCCTCCTCATGCCAGATCTGCCATGCTCGCATGGTATTGTCTCCCCTCCTCGTGTCAGATCCGGCACGCTCGCATTCTGTTATATAATCCCTACGTTGCTTGTAGGATGGTGGTACCTTGGAGTACTCCTGCTCATCAAGATCGTTGTAGTTCATCACCTCCCGGAGTCCCTGAACATTATAAATGGTGGTTGAAGCTTTGGATTACGACAGTGATTCAAGGTCACTCATTACCTTCTTGGCCTCTTTCCCTTATATTTAAAATTTGTTGTTGTTTTTGTCATCATCCATATCTTTTTTTGAGTACTCAAGGTTGTCCTAGTCGTTAGTCATAATAGTGTTTGAGTATTCAGGGTTGGAGTTTCTCTTATGTTGTTTGTGTTGTTCTTGTATAACACACGGTTTGTTCTTGTATGGTTTTGCCCATCCTTTGAGTTGGTTATAGTATTATCCATGATAGTTTTTACAAGGCTCAGAATTAAGTGGAGTTTCCTTTAACTGCACAATACTTGTTTGTGGGTTTGGCATTCAGGTACATTCTCGATTTGGTTTTAAATCTAGATCTTGTCACAACCAACTCTTATATTTTTATGCAATCAAATTGATGATAAAATTGCATCAATGGATGTTTCATAGGCTTTACGTAGCCCTCCTCTAGTCTCTTACTTTCCCCCTTACATTGTAGTCAATTTATGCTTCAACATCTGGGTAGAACTACACTCTCACTATACCCACACTCTCACTGTGATATTGATGGGGTATTTTTTCATTTGTTAGTGGTTAGTTGTTTTATTTGTAGGTTGTACATGGTGCCACACCAACGCCTGCTTACCTAATGGGGTAGAGCGCCAACGACATCCTCCTCTAGGCACAAATGGTTGTTTGGCTGGGAATCCATGGAAAATTTCTTTGAAGAAATAAATTCTAACATTGGAAGCCAAGGAATTTAGAGACTGCCAATATTTCTCAGAGTCTGAGATAAGTGGAGGTAACCTCAAATGGGTACAAGATCCAGGAAAATTTTGAAAGAGATGACTCCATTTCCTTCACTCAAATCACTCACCATTGCCAAATGGAGACATTGCTTAGCATGGTTATCCATGATAAGCAAGTTGATGATTACAAACTCTTTGCAGGACAATAAGAGATCAAGCGCATCATGCAGGAAATTAGATACAATTTGGACGATATCGTGGTAAGAATGAATTGAGTGAACAATATATAGTTTCAAACTCTAATACCAACTCCAATGTTCATCAGGAATAAGCTTCAATCATCAACATAGTTCGTCTTAACACTATGCCAATTTTGCCTTACTAGAGCACAATTCCCATATGACTGTCTCTCCAAGATAACCAATCATCATTCTTGACTAGTTTTCTCTCAAAGCTCTTACGGTACTGAGTCTTATAGGAACTTGTAATGAATCTATGTTTTCTCCCAAGTTTTCTACTAAATTGTGTGGGGTTTAGTTATCTTATGTTCTGTCTCTTATGTCATATTTAACTATCTTATGTTATCTTTTTGTAAAGAGTGTCTTCGTTCATGTTGAAGTTTTGATGAGGGTCACCTTAGATTTTTGACCAAGCCTAATGTCTATTATGCCCCAACTTTATGCACTAAGAATAGAGAATTTTATTCACTTTGGAACTGTCAAAATTTTAAAAAATTCTCAATAAATACTTCATGTAATTTTCTCAGCTATCAATAAAAAAAAATAGAGATATTTACCGAAAAAGAGTTACAGACAAACTATATTTCCTAATAAGATTGTAATGATATTATTTTTATTATTTTCTCATAAAATTGTAACTATGCAACTATATGCATATGTTGATACTCATTTATTAGGATTTTACTTTACCATGTTGTTTGCCATCTTTTCTAATAAAATTGTAATGATATTTTTTATTACGCCATAAGGCGTTTCCCTCTAGGAAGAACTCCCTTATATGCCACCGTGTCCTATTTTGGACCATTGATCTGATGTGTTAGACGATTAAAAGAGATTGTGCCGTTGGATCAGAGCATTATAGTTGGAATTTTAATCGGTTTGCATGTGTTTGTTGAACTTCCAGATAGACGGTGATCACCTGTTTCTTCTGCTCCCGCACGGTGATCAAACTTTGAGCCCTGCTACTATCTTCTGAGATCAATACCTTGCCGGATTTAGCTACTAGACTCGGGATTAGCCAAATAAAAACATATTATGGAGGATTACCGATGCTGGAACATTCTCTAAAAAGAATGTTGTCCACAATTTTGAGTGGTTCATACGATCACAGCGAATATATTGAGGAATATATCGTATGGTTCTTTGAGGCAAATGCATCCTTTGGAAAAATTTGTGGGTCTGCACTTCTGAAAGAATTTAGTACCAATATCGAATGCGCTAAATATGATAAGTATTCTATCCTTACTGCTTGTACTGCACTTTTATGGATTGTCAATGTGATTCAGAGATGTGATGGGCAATTGTTTCAAATATTGTTCAAATTATTTTGCGAAGATGTTGAACTTCCTATCACAATAAATCGTTCTTACAGTGGATATTCTGGTAGTTTTAGTCCATATTCTGGTCTAAAGAAGCCAATTCTTGGTCTAAATACCCCACTTATGGACCTAATTGATTGGTTTCTAAAATTGTATGGGCAACGGTGAAATAATTACTTCTACATTATTTAAGGTTTCTTTTCTCACAAATTGGGTTCCTGTCATTGCTGCGCATCTCAATCACAAGAATCAATTGGAAAAAAGTATCATTGGTGTCGCTGAAACCCTCTCTTCTGTTGAGCAAAGACGGATTTACAACATTTGGAAAGAAACTCTGGACAAAACCAACACAGAAACATTTAATTGTTGGGCCAAGAAAGTAGAGGATGCCATACTTCGCCACAACTATTTTTTCATGTAAGTGGCTCTTAAGAAGTCTAATAGTTGATTAAGTAGAGAGGTCTGATCTATATAGTCCAAGTTTAAACAGAATATATATGCCTAGCAACTGCTCTGGGGATAATTTCTTCACAAGCTCTCGTACAGAATGACCTAGTCAATAGATCTGAGCTTGTTTAGCGGATTCTAAGCAATCCCTGCGGGAGGAACAGGGCAATAAGTGCAAGCATGCCTATGTATCTGTAAGTGAAACAATTTCGATATATCCATTGTTCTGTTTGGGTGTCAGCTTATACTTAGTTATTTTCCAAATTTGTTATTACATTGATAATTATTTTTTCAGTATCAACTGATCATTTTTCGATGTTGCCAGTCTACTTCTTGCCCTACCCCAATGTACTTGCAGAGGTTTGTTTTTGTCCCTAATTACCTTCCATGGTTTCTTATCTTTGAGTGTACCAGATGCCCCTGTGTACTTTCCACAAGCTTTCATTTTTCATACGTACCTAGCACATACATTGAAGCAGGGACTTATTAGTCAAAGGAATTGGGACTACATGGTGCCCCCAGGAAGCAGTCTTCAGAATGTACCTTTTAAACTGCAACCTCAAGGGAATGCCCCGGAACTGCGACTACCTTTCAAACTGCATCCTCAAGGGAATACCCAGGAACTTCAACTCCAAGATTTTCAGTACTTCGTTGTAATTGATTTTGAGGCAACTTGTGACATGGGTACGCGTCTTAGTCCACAAGAGATAGTGTTTTTTTATTTATCTCATATCTGGTTCTTATTTGTGGCGATTTCCTTTCCATTTATGCATATTATGAACAATGGAAAAGAGGGATCACAATTTCTACAGCCATGATTGATCAAGCTCAGAGAGGTCAGTAATTTACTCAATTAATTGAGTATGCGTTTTTTTTCGAGCGGGTTAGTCTCATAATTAAAGTTTGATACATGAAAAATGGTGCGGTGCCTAGTTTCCCATATATACTTCGTGAACAACATAACAATAATCCCATC
Organism: Pinus taeda; assembly: GCA_000404065.3. Taxonomy (NCBI): domain Eukaryota; kingdom Viridiplantae; phylum Streptophyta; class Pinopsida; order Pinales; family Pinaceae; genus Pinus; species Pinus taeda. The sequence continues at coordinate 21,748 of APFE030483325.1, read as the reverse complement.
ACAAAAAGGAAGAAAATTGAACTACGATACGAATTCTTGCACCATGGATTCAAACATGTGAAGGAGTGACTTGCATTCCTTTCATTACCATCTCGACAATTAGTGTGGGGCCCTAACCCGTAAGCCTTCTGTTACGAGAGGTATCTTTTGGATAGGTGAGCATTCCCTATGATTTTCCCTTGATAGGAGATAGAATACGCGATTTGACTATCGCACAAAATTCTTACAGATCATTGTAATCAATTCGACTTTATGCTAAAAGAAAATGGCTCATACCTCATTTATAATGGTAGTCCCTATGTATTTCTGGTTAGGGAAACTATAGAGAACTATCTTCAGATAATGACACCTACTTCCGACATACAATATAATAAATTTGTGTGACACATTCAATGAATTTTATTATGACAAATGATTTTTTATGTGTATTATGTTTGTCATTTCAATTAGGACATCAAATCCCATTCTTTTGAATCTTCATTTTATTTCTGTCCAATGGGATTTTAAGGCACTGACAGACTATTCCACTGTAATATAGTAGAGTGGCATCATTTAAGGCATGTTGTTGGTTTCATTTGTTGAAACTTAAAGTGTAATAGACCAAAAATTTTTCACAGTCTGAGGGAAAGTTGAACCAAATATTGACGATGTAATTGCTTTGATGCAAGAAACTAACGATAGTTCAATGAAAGACGTTAGTAAATTGCAGAACATTGTCTCACTGTAGAACGATAAAACTGGTGTTTTAATCACAACCAAAACTTATATATTATGCTGCAACTTTTGGGGAAAGGGAAATTTTCCTCATCATCTCCATCCCCCTCATCCCATACGATGCCGCCCGGTGTCACAAGGTATACATTTTTACGCCGTAAGGCGTTTCCCTCTGGGAAGAACTCCCTTATATGCCACCGTGTCCTATTTTGGACCATTGATCTGATGTGTTAGACGATTAAAAGAGATTGTGTCGTTGGATCAGAGCATTATAGTTGGAATTTTAATCGGTTTGCATGTGTTTGTTGAACTTCCAGATAGAAGGTGATCACCTGTTTCTTCTGCTCCCGCACGGTGTTCAAACTTCGAGCCCTGCTACTATCTTTGGAGATCAATACCTTGCCGGATTTAGCTACTAGACTCGGGATTAGCCAAATAAAAACAGATTATGGAGGATTACAGATGCTGGAACATTCTCTGAAAAGAATGTTGTCCACAATTTTGAGTGGTTCATATGATCATAGCGAATATATTGAGGAATATATCGTAGGGTTCTTTGAGGCAAATGCATCCTTTGCAAAAATTTGTGGGTCTGCACTTCTGAAAGAATTTAGTACCAATATCGAACGCGCTAAATCTGATAAGTATTCTATCCTTACTGCTTGTATTGCACTTTTATGGATTGTCAATGTGATTCAGCGATGTGATGGGCAATTGTTTCAAATATTGTTCAAATTATTTTGTGAAGATGTTGAACATCCTATCGCAATAAATTGTTCTTACAGTGGATATTCTGGTAGTGTTAGTCCATATTCTGGTCTAAATAAGCCAATTCTTGGTCTAAACACCCCACTTATGGACCTAATTGATCGGTTTCTAAATTGTATGGGCAACGGAGAAATAATTACTTCTACATTATTTAGGGTTTCTTTTCTCACAAATTGGGTTCCTGTCATTGCTGCATATCTCAATCACAAGAATCAATTGGAAAAAAGTATCATTGATGTCGTTGAAACCCTCTCTTTTGTTGAGCAAAGACGGATTTACAACATTTGGAAAGAAACTCTGGCCAAAACCAACATAGAAACATTTAATTGGTAGGCCAAGAAAGTAGAGGATGCCATACTTCGCCACAACTATTTTTTCATGTAAGTGGCTCTTAAGAAGTCTAATAGTTGATTAAGTAGAGAGGTTTGATCTATATAGTCCAAGTTTAAACAGAATATATATGCCTAACAACTGCTCTAGGGATAATTTCTTCACAAGCTCTCGTACAGAATGACCTAGTCAATAGATCTGAGCCTGTTTAGCGGATTCTAGGCAATCCCTGCGGGAGGACCAGGGCAATAAGTGCAAGCATCCCTATGTATCTGTAAGTGAAACAATTTCGATATATCCACAGTTTTGTTTGGGTGTCAGCTTATACTTAGTTATTTTCCAAATTTGTTGTTACACTGATAATTATTTTTTCAGTATCAACTCATCATTTCTCGATGTTGCCAGTCTACTTCTTGCCCTACCCAATGTACTTGCAGAGGTTTGTTCTTGTCCCTAATTACCTTCCATGGTTTCTTATCTTTGAGTGTACCAGATGCCCCTGTGTACTTTCCACAAGCTTTCATTTTTCATACGTACCCGGCACATACATTGAAGTAGGGACTTATTAGTCAAAGGAATTGGGACTACATGGTGCCACCAGGAAGCAGTCTTTAACATTGTTATTTGAAGTTTATTTCTCCTTCATTTTATGATCTTCGGCTTCTTCTCAATTTTTCCATCTACATAACCCACTCTTTCTCTATGCTTATTCAGGTTAAATTAATTTTTGCAAGTGGATATTTCATCTTTAGTAGCCATTTTGTGAAATTATCCCAAATGTACCTTCAACATTATTATTTGTGCCCTCATAGGGTGATCAAAAGCCTATTTTCCAGGCCTGTAGATGTTATTTTTCATGGTAATAAATGTTGACTAAATGATCTTGAACATTGTAAATATATCATTTTGAAACATTATAATGTTGTGCAGAGATTGCATTGATTTTACAAGACACTTCAACCTACTAGTTCATTTTCTATTGGCTTGCCTTACGACGTTTTCTTTGCAACATCAGGTGCAAATGCTAGTTATTTTATTTGTAATAACATTCACGTGATCATTAAACAATATGGATTTTTCTTTATTGATATGCATTTGATTTCCAACGTAACAAAATAGGGGATGTTTTAAATTTAATAGGATAAAGGCTACAATTTAGTTAATTTTAACTTAATTTCAGTAAATATTAATACATTTAATAATTTAAATTAAATGTTAATTTAAATATGTTGGGAAGTTTAGATTATTATGTCATTGCTTACATATTGATATTTATGATCCGTTTGGAGCTATTAGTTTGTTTGTATTAGCGCAAATTTTCCAATCTCCTTAGTTAACATTAGGATTTTGGCTGAAATTTTTTGTGTGCCACTGTATCCCTGGTTTCGGAATTCAAGGGTCAACATTATCTTGCCATGCACGGTAGATCAGATTTAACAGTGTAGGTACAGGGAAGGACGATTCTTCGTACAACTGGGAGTTAACTTGGGTTTCTTTGAGCTTTCATGGTGTTAATTTTGTTTTAAGAGTGTTGGTGAAGAATTTATTATTATGGTTGATGGATCATCGAGAAGTGAATTTAGCTATTTTTGCAGTTCAAAGTGGTTGTTTTATTTTTTTCTTGGTCTTGTGGTGCTCATTAAGGTTGGATTTCCTTTTTTTCTCCTTATGTTTTTTGTGCGGATTTACTTCTCGTTGTCCAATTTTCCTTTTTACCAGGTTATTTTTTATTTATTTATTTTTATTTTTATTTATTTATTTATTTTTATTTTTATTTTTATTTTAATTAATTAATTAATTTATTTATTTATTTTTATTTTTTGCTTTAGTGGGTGTGAGCAATAAGAATTTTGTGCGGAATGCTGAAGTTGTTCGGCTTTGTGGCAGGATGCAAGTTTGCCAACCTCCTCAATGACGAATTGACAGATAAATGTATGAACATTATTTCCTGGTTTAATGGTCATGGTGCAAAAGTTGGAGTTTTAATTCTTCGTTGTTTCACAGAATTTGTAGGTGAGGGTTTAGAATTTAGAGCGTAAGGGTTGTTCAGGTAAGTGGATTGTTGGATTCTAGTAGTGGAAACTTGGTAATTTTTTAGTTCTCTCTATCAACAAACTTTGGTTTAATGGGTTAGAAGTGTTAAATGCATTGTCAATTCAAATTTCGATGGTTTGTATGTAATGTTGTTGGAATAAATTGGTATTGACTAACCAAAGATAGGTTGCAGTTCAACCCATATTTGCATTTGTGGAAGTCCAGTGGGAAAGGTGCCGAACCCAATTCCATATGTTCGAGTTTTAAATTGTCTTCCAACCCCGATTCCATGATTTTCGGGAGTATAAGGATCTTTGCATTTTCAGAAGGCTCGTGAGCAAGGTGGTGACTACGGGTGCACGTCGTGTTATTTTAGATAGTTGGGGGATCAAATTTTTATTGACATAAACAACGAGCTTGAGAAGAAGATAAATCCGACCTCAGTTGGGTGCAACACTTTGTAATGTTGGAAGTTGATTCATGTTTGCATTTTAGCAGACTCATGTATGCAAGTTTTTTATATGCCTTTTACGTTCTAGACTTATGTATGTGAGTTTTTATAGGGGGTATCTGTCTCTATTTCTTTTTTTTCATTTTCTTTGGAGTCAGAGGAAATTTGTAGTTTAGGTAGGGACCAACGTTTTGGTCGGACAGTAGGTGTCTCTTTGGAGAAGAATCATAAGGAAAAGGTCAAGCTCCAAGCCAGCTTAGCAAAGGCTACAATTCGAGTCTTGAAGTTGCAACCAACGTTTAAGTTGTTTTCAGATTTTGTAATTATGAACCATATTCAGATTGTTTTATTCTTTAGATGAGGGTTTGCACGTTTGAATATTTTAAGCACTTTAATCCTAATTTTCTTTTATTTGTAGGTGGTTTTTGGATTTTTTATCAAACTTTTAGATAAGAAGAATAATAATCTTTATGTAAAATTTCTTTAAATAAATTTCTTATAAAAATAATTATTTTGAATTTATTTCTTTGTTGATAAAAGAATAAGGTATTTTAAATTACATTTATTAAATAATATTTTGTGTAGAAAAAAAAATAATAAATTACAGACACATATGTTTTCTTGGTGGGCCTTGTAGAAGCAAGTTGGAGGTTAGGATTAGTACGAAGTCAGAGGTGGTTGTTGTAAACATGTGTAACTATATGCATATATTTCTTTTGTGGCTCTTACTAAAAACAAGCTGGAGGTTGGCCCCTGCTATGAGATCAAGGGTCGGCATTGTCGTTTGAATGGTCTATCTAGACACTCCCGAGACAATTCAACACATAATCTAGGTTCAATGCGATTATTACTATTTTTTCTTATAAATGACTTAAATGAGGTCTATGCTGAAGTTTATCATGAATTGATATGTTATAAATTAAATCTTAAATGTCTTATAAAAATAATTTATTGAATTTATTGGTAAAATAATAAAGTATTTTAAATTGTATTTATTAAATAATATGTTATGTGAGAAAACAAAATAATAAACTATAGAGATGTATGTTTGTTTTGTGGGAATTTGTAGAAGCAAGTCAAAGGTCAGGCTAACTATGAGGTTTTGTTTAATTATATGCACATATTTCTTTTGTCACTCTTGTTGAAAGCAAGTTGGAGGTCAGCCCCGACTATGAGATCAGAGGTCGACATTGTGATTTGAATGGTCTCTTTAGACGCTCCCAACTACTGACACTCAACCAATTCGGTTGCAACTTCAATATTTCATTTCTTTCTTTAGACAATGGGATAAATCATTCCCATCTTTTAAACATTTGATTTTATAAGTATAATTTATTCAATTTGTTTTTATTGATAATAAAAAATTGTTTTTAATTAAATTTATCAAATATTAATATGTAATATGAAAAAAAATGAAATTATAAGGGTGCCAATTATACATATATGTTTCTTTTGTGGGTCCTCCTAGAAGAAAGTTGATGGTCAAGCTTGTTAGGGTCCTATAATATAGTGATCAAAGTATGTTTGTCTAGCTATTTATCTTGAGGGATGTTGTAACTTATTTTTTACTTTAGTTTCTTTTATTTAAAAAAATAAGAAAAGAAAAAAAAAAGAAAAGAAAAAAAAGAAAAATAGAATAGAAAAAAAGGGATAAGAGAAACTATATAAAAAAAAATAAAAATAAATTCCCCAAATAAATCGTGCTAGTTTAAATGTCGCATTAAACCATTTTATTGATTTTAATCCTTTTTATTATTTGAGGATTATTATTTAATTTTTAAATAAATCAAAAATTTGATGTTCTTTCCTTTTTGATAAATCGATTTCATGAATGAGTGGACAAGATCATCGACGCCCAGATCAACAATGGAGGACAGGTTCACCTCCTCACACTTTCGGAAGTTAACAGAGGGAGGGGTGTTCGAAAAGTGGCTTTTTGTAAACCACCGAACCATACGTGGCAACCCTACAATGCATTCAAGGCCCCCCTCCCCGAAACAACTTATCACTGACCCCCCACTCCCCGAAATAACTTACCACCGACCCCCCCTCCAAAAATAGCTTTCCTACCCCCGCTCCCACTCCCACTCCATTCACATCCTACCACTTGTCATTCTCCCCTCCACCCCACCGACATAACCTTTTAAACCATTTAATTTCCCTACCAATAGTCATATGACCGTTTGATTGTTAATGCTTCCCCCCAACATCTAATTTCCCTAATGAGAAGTGCCAAAATTAGTTATTTTTCTCATTTAACCATTCACCCTCCCTTTTAAAAAGATACACATCCCTTGCATACATTCATTTCGCTAGTTCATTTCTTACTAGTGTAGGTTTAGTCTCGAATTCATAGGCAGGCCATCGTCCTCCTACACTAGTGATCGTAGAAATCGTGTATTTTTCTTCCCTAGCTTCTAATTTGCAGTCTAAAATGTCGTCCCAGAAAGGAAAATCGAAGTTGGTTTTAGAAAGCCCTACATTGCCCCATGTTATAAACCTTGATGAACTTCCCTTGGTTGATACACAATATAAGATATCAAAGACCTAATGTGAGTTCAATATGTATGACCTCCACAACTGGGCAAACCAAAAGTTCCTAGATGTCAGTAATGAATTGAAAATTTGGGAATCATTCTTAACTCAATTTATTTTTCCCAAAACTCATGTTTTTCTAGAATTTGTTACATAGTTTCATCTTAGATATCTCCCTAGCCAGAGGGATGTAATTGCCCAAAACAATGAAACTCTATTTGCAATTACACCTAAAGCTATATTTCAAGCACTCTAGATTGATCCTCAAAATCCCTTGTATCCTTTTTCCATTGATTCGCTCATGGAGAGATATCAAAAACTCACTTGAGCCCATATTTTTGAGTCCTTTTTTCCTGAGAATTATGAGTTACCTAGAACTAATCCCCCATATTCTACTTATGTCTTTCTTGAAATGTCAAGGCAAGTTATTTCTATGGTCGCTTATTTATTAGGTTATCCTATAGATCAATGGGTAGATGAAGTAATATTAGGATTTTTATCAGTGTTCTCTACTAGTCAGAAGCCCTCAATCATTTTCAATTACAGTTAGTTTCTATAAGATGTTATTCATGATCAAGTTTTGAAGTTTTCTGATGAACTTGCATTCAAACACCAGTTAGTTCTTGTATATTTGTTGTTATTTCATCAAGCAGAGAGATTCAAGTTTCAATTACAGAAGTTGTATACATAGGGAAGATCATGGTTAGTCATTCATTGGACATCCTTGGTGAGGAAGTATTCAAATGAAGACTCCTTCAGTAATTTTGTAGATCAATTATTGCATGTGTCCTTATGTATTCTTAACAGTGATGTTATACCAAGTATTTCAACAAAATCAAGAGAGTTTTACATCTTACTGAGCAAGCCAAGGTTAGAGATTGGTATATTTACCAGAACTATATAGAAATTAGGATATATGGATGTGAAATCCCTCCTTACGGGTTGCTAGGTTTTGTTCCAATAAGAATCTTTGCCTTAGAATACATCATTCAAATGATGAATATGGATGACTTACATTTTGTATCAATAAAGCAGAAAGCCCCGTTTAAGCTGAAGGCACAAATTTTCTCGGTCATCGTTAATACTAGAGAAACAACAAAGGAGGCAGATGTTTTACTGAAGAAAATGAAATTTAAATTGAGTTTCACATGGTCTTATGATCCTTTAAGGATAATTTCAAAATTAAGATTGGAGCATAGGACCACACCTTATGTACATACAACTAGACCAAAAAGAGAGCAAAATGAAAATCAAGAAGAGTGGATAGAGAATACACTATAGGATTCTGAAGAACAGATTGTGATTCAGACATCCCTACAAACTCTTATTTCAAAATAAAAAGAAACTAAAAGGTCAAGGGAAAGTATGTCTCCTACAAACTCAGAATATCAACCTGTAGAATTTCTAGTTTTCAATAGAAGAAAGAAAACAAGCACTTAGGAGGAATCCTCAGAAGAAAAGGGCTCATAGGAGAAATCTATAGTTGTTCTAACAAGTTTTTCCACTTCTTCTTTTTCACATATTGAAGAAACAACAGAGTCTCCTAAGGCTTTTGCTTCTCAGATTGCAACACAACAAAATATTTTTTCCAAGTATAAAGAGATTAAGGGGAAAAATAAATCATTGAAGGTCACAACTTATTCAAAATTCTACTGCCCAGCATACTCTGTTTTCTACAATTGACACTTAGAAGGGGTAGTTCCAATTAATTTTCTTGGGACCTATACTTGCAGTCCCTAAAAGTGCAAAATATTACAAAGAATCTATATTTTCTTTTGACACCAAGAAGATTCATGCAATTGATCAGATTGAATTGCATAATTAGGATGGTAAGATGGTCTATTAAACATTAACAAGTTCATACATGGAAACCTCTAAAATGCAAATTTCTCTGAATAATATTCATTCACAGATGAAGATGGAAAGAATGCCATCCTTGGCCAAAGATACCATAACTAAAGCTCTTTAATATTTGGTGATTAAACTAGGATATGATCCTAGTGACATTAAAGTAGCTGAGGAAATGATATAAAGAAAAAATGATGACATTCAAGCCCTGAGAAAGCAACTCAAGCTTCCAATTACAGAGCACCCACAGACCAAATAAATTAATCAGTTGGAAGTAGAGAAAGCAAATTTATTAAAGTTGATAATTGAGAAAAATGTTCAAATTCAGAAGATGGAGACAGATATGGAGATACTTTTGAAAGAAAAGGAATAGTTAGCAACCACAGGTACACCACCACATCAAAAAACGACAACAACTTCAATAGAAAGAACAAAGTAAACCATTGGAGACTCCTCTGAAAAATTAGTAAAAGCTCTGGGAGATTTATCATTGACCAACAAAGAAAATGAAATATTGTTAGCAACATTGAAGAAAATGGAAGAAAATAAAATTAAAGCTAACAATCCATATTTAGCAGAAGTGCAGAAAAATTTCAAGCTTACTCAACAACTTGAAAAGGATGAAGACCAATCATTAATAGTACAAATATTGGTAGAAGCTAAGAAAAACATATGGTATAATATTAATGTCAATATCACAGAGCTATGTTCATCCTTCCAAATTATATTTTAGCAAGAAGAGTTAGTATAGAATGTCAATGCAACAATTGAACAAACAAAAGTTGAGATTGGACACGGGCCACTAGAAGAATGCAGAATCACTAAGGTGTTGAACTCAAAAACCAAGGATGAGATCGAAGTTCATGACAGAACAAACATAATCATGGAGGTAAAAAGAGTTCTAACAAAGAAAAACCTTATGGTACATCTAGAAAACAAGTGTAAAGATATCTTCATGCAAATTCCCATCACCACCCTAAACAAAAGATTGGCATCATCAGAACCTTAACTACTAGGGCAGCCAGAATATCTGATGCTGACCATCTAAATGATGAGCTTAACCATCTTCACAAGGTGTTTGAACTAAATGGCTACAACAGAAATACCATCAAGAAAGCTATGAACATATCCCTAAACAAGATCAACAATGATATTAAAAATCAAAATTCATCCACTCCTCAAATCTCTCTTCCATACATAAAAGGAACCACTGATAAAATCTCTAAAATTCTTAATAAACATAACATTAATGTAGCATCCAACGCTGCTAATACCATCAGAGAATTATTCAACTCTCTCAAGGATCCCATAAATCCTAAACTTCAAAAAGGTGTTTATGTGATTCCTTTCTCATGCGGTAAGGAATACATAGGTGAAATAGGTAGGTCTCTTAATATTAGAATTAAAGAACACATTGCTGACTTAAGAAGAGAAAGAACCTCTAAATCAACCTTAACTGAACATGTTCAGTCTTCCTCTCATCACATCTGCATGGAAGACGTCAAAATGGTTAGAAAAGAAGACCACTATCTCAAAAGGAAAATCAAGGAAGCCATTGAAATAGAAAAAAGGAAGAATAACTTGAACCAGGATGATGGATTAAAACTAAGCAATACCTGGAAACCTTTACTTGAAACCTTAAAAGCCAAAAATTAACTCTGTTCTCTTAAAAAAAAAAAAAAAAAAAAAAAAAAAAAAAAAAAAAAATCAATTATGTAACATCCTCCTTAAAACAATAGATTTAGTTATCCTTCTAACTAAAAGAGATGGGTCTCTTGGTTTCCAAGTCTACAGAAAGAAAACCCATACAGAAAGATATCTTCATGCAAATTCCCATCACCACCCTAAACAAAAGATTGGCATCATCAGAACCTTAACTACTAGGGCGGCCAGAATATCTGATGCTGACCATCTAAATGATGAGCTTAACCATCTTCACAAGGTGTTTGAACTAAATGGATACAACAGAAATACCATCAAGAAAGCTATGAACCTATCCCTAAACAAGATCAACAATGATATTAAAAATCAAAATTCATCCACTCCTCAAATCTCTCTTCCATACATAAAAGGCACCACTGATCAAATTTCTAAAATTCTTGATAAACATAATATTAATGTAGCATTCAACCCTGCTAATACCATCAGACAATTATTCAACTCTCTCAAGGATCCCATAAACCCTAAACTTCAAAAAGGTGTTTATGTGATTCCTTGCTCATGCGGTAAGGAATACATAGGTGAAACAGGTAGGTCTCTTAATATTAGAATTAAAGAACACATTGTTGACTTAAGAAGAGAAAGAACCTCTAAATCAACCTTAGCTGAACATGTTCAGTCTTCCTCTCATCACATCTGCATGGAAGACGTCAAAATGGTTAGAAAAGAAGACCACTATCTCAAAAGGAAAATCAAGGAAGCCATTGAAATAGAAAAAAGGAAGAATAACCTGAACCGGGATGATGGATTAAAACTAAGCAATACCTGGAAACCTTTACTTGAAACCTTAAAAGCCAAAAATTAACTCTGTTCCCTTAAAAAAATAAAAAAAATAAAATAAAAAATAACATAAACCTCAATTATGTAACATCCTCCTTAAAACAATAGATTTAGTTAACAATCATGAACATAAAATTAGGAATGGATTTATTCACATATAAAGATATCTTAAAAATAATAATAACTAATAAATTGTAGATATGTGTAATTATTGAAAAAAATAAATAAATACATAATAATAATAATTAATTAATTAACTCTCGAAATTATAGACAAATAACTCATTAAAAATAAATAAAT
>APFE030483314.1:0-14314 GCA_000404065.3 Pinus taeda | reverse complement strand
GCTTACGGTTTAGGTTTTATGGTTTAGGTTTAGGGTCTATAAGACTTTAGTAAATTATTTTAATAAACACTTTAAAAAAGTTACAAGACAATTTCTAAAATGTTATAAAATGCTTAGGGTTTATGGTTTAGGTTTTAAAACACTTTAGCAAATCCTTTTAATAGATACTTAAAAAAAGTTGCAAAACACTTATTAAAATGTTATAAAATACGTAGGGTTAAGGGTTAAGGGTTTAGGGTCTAAAATGTTATGAAATGAAGAGGGTTTAGGCTTTAGGGATTAGATTTTAGGGTTTAAAATGTTATAAATTCTTAGAATTCAAGGTTTAGGGCTTAGGATTTAGTGTTTAGAGTAGATAACACTTTGGTAAATGCTCTTAATAAACAACATAAAAATGTTACAAAATGATTGTTAAAATGTTATACTGTTCTTCGGGTTTAAGTTTTAGGGTTTATAAAACTTTAGTAAATGCTTTTAATAAACACTTAAATAAAAGTTACAAAATTATTTTTAAAATGGTTATAGGATTTAGTGTATAGGATTTTGGGTTTAGGGTTTAGGGTTTAGGGTTTAATGCTTATAACACTTTAGTAAATGCTTTTAATAAGCACTTAAATAGAAGTTACAAAATGATTTTTAAAATGTTATAAAATGCTTAGGGTATAGGGTTTAGGATTTAGGGTTTGGGTTTAGGGTTGAGGGTCTAGCGTTTAGGGTTTATAACACTTTAGTAAGTTCTTTTAATAAACACTTAAAAAAAGTTACAAAACCCTTTTTTAAATGTTATAAAATGCATACCGTTTAGAGTTTAGGAGGTAGGGTTTGCAGTTTAACGTTTAGGGACTAGGTTTAAGGGATTATAACACTTTACTAAATTATTTTAATAAACACTTAAATAAAAGTTACAAAACCATTGCTAAAACATTATAAAATTTTCAGGGTTTAGGTTTTGGGTTTTGGATTTGGGGTTTATAACACCTTAGTAAATTATTTTAATAATGAGTCAAAAAAAGTTACAAAATGGTTGATAAAATGCTATAAAATGCTTAGGGTTTAGGGTTTAAAATGTTAAAAAATACTTAGGGTTTAGGGTTTATAACACTTCAGTAAATTATTGTAAGAAACACTTTAAAAAAGTAATAAAATGACTTATAAAATGTTATAAAATAATTGGGGATTAGAGTTTAGGGTTTAGGGTTTAGGGTTTTAGCTTTAAAATATTATAAAATGCTTAGGTTTTAGGGTTTATAAAATTTTAGTAAATCCTTTCAATAAAAACTTAAAAAAGGTTACAAAAAGCTTGCCAAAATGTTATTAAATGCTTAGGGTTTAGGGTTTAAAATTGTATTAAATGCTTAGTCTTTATGCTTTATAACACTTTAGTAAATGATTTTTATAAACACTTGAAAAAAGTAACGAAAGGCTTTTTAAAATTTTATAAAATTTTGAGGGTTCAGTGTTTAGAGTTTAGGGTTTAAAATGTTATAAAATTCTTAAGGTTTAGGGTTTAGGGTTTATAACACTTTAGTAAATGATTTTAATAAACACTTAAAAAAATGTTATAAAACACTTATTAAAATGTTATAAAATCCTTAGGCTATAAGGTTAAAAATGTTATAAAATTTTTAGGGTTTACAGTTTAGGGTTTTAAAAAGTTACAAAAGACTTGATAAAATGATGTAAAATTCCTAGGTTTTAGGGTTTATATCACTTTAGCAATTTTTTTATAATAAACAATTAAAAATTAGGTTACAAAATGCTTATGAAAATGTCATAAAATACTTAGGGTTTAAGGTTTAGGGTTTGCATATTAAAATGTTATAAAATTCTTAGGGTTAAAGGTTTGGTGTTTGGGGTTTAGGGTTTAGGTTTCATGGTTTATAATGCTAGAATTAATTATTGTAATAAACACATAAATAAAGGTTACAAAAAGGTTTTTAAAACTCCTCGTGTTGCGACATTGTAGCGTGGTATCACACCGCTCCATTAGAACTCGCTCCTTAGTGGCCTATGCAGGTTAATCCCACTCTATACTCATATCTCCTCCATAATCTTTACTTACCTCCTCCCACATAGTTAATACTACCTCCCCTCCGTTGTGTTAAACAATGCAAACACCAATCATACGTTGAGTCTCCTTTGTCATATATATAACTATCAGTTATATAATATATAACCTATGTGATATAATACCTCCCATGGTAATACCTCCCCCCATATAACCCTCCCCCATATACTCCCTCCCCAATATAATACCTGTATTGTATATATATATATGTCACAATTGTATTTTTTTTTTTAAATTACCACCAAAAGTACATTTTTTTACACAATACATAGAGTTAAAATGCATTCATTGATATCTATTATTGGAGTAGTTATCTTTGGAAAAGCGAATTATCCTGAATGGTCAAGGAAGATAAAACACACTCTCATTTTCAATGAGTTTTGGAAAGGAGTTTGTGTAGGAGAAGGAGATAACGAACCTGTAAAGCCCACATCAGATAAGGAGATTTCCATTTGGGAAAATAAGAATAGTAAGGCCTATGCCTTGACTGCAACATCTGCAAATGAAGAGGTGAGTTGCCATATTTCACCATTTTCAAATTCTTTTGAAGCCTTATATAAGTTGAAGGAATTTTATTACTCAAACTCTGAACTTGAATTTGTCTAATTGATCATTAAGTTTTTCAGTCTTGAATTGAAAAGTGATGACCCTCTTGCTTTAGAATCAGAAGTAAGATCCATTATGCGTGATATAAAAACCATTGATGTTGAAATATACATTCCTCTCATACTTTATGTCAATGCACTATATCCCAGTTATTCAAATTACCTCAATTCATTACAAGCAAGTGGAAACTTCAAGAAGATTATCTTTGACTCCCTTGACAAGAAGTTTGCTGAGAGGGAAGGACTTTGGGAAGAAGATAGCTCCTCAGTCGTCTAAAAAAGGAAGATGAAGAAGGAAGTGGAAGAAGGAATTTTAGAGTCAGGGGGGGTAGAAATTTCCAAAGAAAAAACTGAAATACTCATTGCATACAATGCAATAGAGATGGACATGATGCATCCACATGAAAGTTGCCTTGGGACAAAATTGAGCAGGAAAGAAATGAAAGGAAAGGTAAAACCAGTGATAAAGGGAGAGGTAAAGCACTCGAATCCTCTCACTATGTGGTGGCACATTACAATATTAGGGTAACTAAAGACTTATTTAATGCTTCAATTTCTCCTTGGAAAAATGATTGGTTGCTTGATCGAGGGGAAACTTTCACAATGAATTTTAGAAGAGATTTCTTTGAAGAATTTACTAACAATGTTAATGGAGCATCATACTTTGCAGATAAGTCAAAACTCAAGCCATCAAGCTCAAAATACCTGGTCTTCCACACTTTCTTCTGCATGATGTTTTATATCTCCTAGAGCGGAGGAGAAACTTGTTGTATTTGGTACACGTCCACCACTAGAGACACTCCATTCATATGTATGATGGAAAGGTTTAGGTCAGAAAATCATTAGTTCAGTCACTTTTCATGATGAGGATAGAAGAAGAAAGACTTCTGAAGTTACAATATACCTCCAATCATGCACAAACATTTTCATACAGTTCTCATTATGATGAAGGTACATTTCCATCAGGTCTTTTATGGAATTCTAGATTTAGACACTTGGATTATGACAACCTTCATACACTAAAGAAAAGTGGTGTTATTGGTTTGCCTACAATTCCTATGAAACTTAAGAAATGTGATTCTTGTATGTTAGGAAACCACAACAAATACACTTTTCATTATTCACATCCTAAAGCACATAGAAAAATTGAGTGTATTCAACTTATTCATTCATATTTATTTGGCCCAATGCTTTTTCCTTCTAAAAATAGAAACAAATATATGATGACATTTATTGATGACTACACCAAAATGTGTTGGGTTTATTTATTGAATAACAAATATGATGTTTTTAAAACATTCAAGGACTTTCATGCATGGATTGAAAACTATGCACAATCTCATATTGGCTCTATTCGTATTGATAATGGAAAAGAGTACACTTCAAATAAATTTGAAAACTATCTTTGCTAGCATGGGATCAAATATCAAACAATTGCTCCTTATAATCCACAATAGAATGGAGTATCTAAAACAATGAACAGGACAATATTAAATATGGTGTGTTCCATGATGTTTTTCAAAAATTTTAAACTAATTTTTTGGGCTGACACAATTCTATGTGTTGTGTATATAAATAATAAGTGTCCATCTCTATTATAAACAAGACTCCTTGTGAAATGTGGTATGGCCACATTCCTTCGGTAAAGCATCTCAGGGTCTTCAGGCCTTTGGTTCCAATTGTTATCCCTTAATACCTAAGTAACAAAGAAACAAACTTGGTGCAATGAGTCATACATGTATCATTTTGGGTTAGTGAAATACCTTCAAAGCATACTGCCTCTATCATGAAGTTTTTAACAAGTTTTTAGTATCTAGATATGTGATATTTCTTTAATCTTCCAAGGTTGAAAATGTTGTTGAGCGAGGGTTTGATCGCTTGGATATATTCAGACATGCAAATTATTTTCAATAATTTGATAACGAGATTCCACATATTAAAGGGGGGATTCCTATACTAGAGCAATATGTGGAATCTTCTTCTAAAGTACTTTTTCTCTCACACGAAGCTGCAACCACTGATCCATATGATGCTTTGGGTGATGTGATTGGAAGAGTTGGCATACTAAATAATGATTCATCCCTAATTCCGTCAATTGATTGGTCTGTACCATCTCATAAATTTCCTCGAAAATGGCTGACAAGGACGCCTTAAAGTGTTCATCCAAATGAGGTTTGAAAGACTATAACAAGAATTTCAACCAGACAAAATGGAGGTGATATATATGAATCTAATTCACTTGTTGATATGGATGTTTCTTATGATTGTGAACTAAATTTGTCTTCATATTTTGAAGAAAATTCCTTCAAAGAAGTCGATTCTCATGATGAATGGAAATAAGATATGCAAAAGGAGTATGATACCTTGATAAATAATGGAACTTGGAAGGTGGTTGATCCTCCATTGGGAACCAAACCAACATGTTACAAGTGGGTAAACAAGAACAAGTATAAAGTTGATGGCTCACTTGACAAGCACAAAGCTAGGCTTGTGGTAAAAGGTCTTGCACAGAAGGAAGGGGTCTATTATGAGGATAATTTTTCCCCTCAATAAAATGAGTTACCATCTAGACACTCTTTGCATTGGTAGCTCAAAATGGATGGAAAGTCCATCAATAGGATGTAAAAAATGTTTCTTGAATGGAGATATGAAATATAATGTTTTTATGTCCCATCTAGAAGGATTTGTTGTGAAGGGTCAAGACCAAAAAGTATGGAAGCTTTTAAAATCCTTGTATGGCCTAAAGCAAGCACTACAAACCTGGTGTGAGAATTTAACTAAGCATCTTATGAAACTCAACTTCAAACATTATGATCCTAATGATGCAACTTTGTTTGTCAAGAAAGTTGGAAAAATAGTTGTATATATTGTGGTGAATGTAAATGATATTTTGATGACAAGGAACAATGAGAGACACATTTCATCCATAAACAAGGAATTGAGGAAAGGTTTTGAAATGAATGACTTGGGCTATGTTCACTATTATCTTGGTATTGAAGTAACTCAACATTTGAATTTTATATTCCTATCTCAGAAGAAGTACATTGGAGATTTGTTGAATACGTTTGACATGGAAAAGTGCAATCCTTTGAATACTCTAATGGAACATAAGTTAAAGCTCACATCCATTGAAGGAAAAGAATTTGAGGATGCAACAAAGTATAGATAGCTTGTAGGAAGTCTCTACTACTTGACTACTAACAGACCAGACATTTCATTTGATGTTGGAATCTTCTCTAGATTGATGAAAAAGCATTTTGAGGGACATTTTTCTAATGAAAAAAGAGTTCTAAAGTACTTGAAGGGAACTCAAGACTTTGGACTTAAGTATACATAAGTGGGTGACTTCATCTTGATTGGATAATCTCAATCAAACTTCAATGGAGATAAAGAAGGTAGGGCATCTTCTTCAAGCTATGCTATGAGTATTGGATAAGGCGTTGTGTCCTAGAGGCCATGAAAACAATCAGCTCCAGTAGATTCCACAACTGATGCAAAATATGTGGCAGTAGTTGAAGTGAGAAATGAGATTGTGTGGCTCACAAAATTTCTGGGAAAATTCCAAGAGAAATAAGTGAATTCAACTCCTCTTATGATTGACAACACTTTTGCAATAAATTTGGTGAAGAACCCAAAGTTCCATGATAGAACGAAGCATATCAATACAAAATATTATCTGATTCGACATCATGTTGAGCCCAAGACAGTCCATCTACGTCATTGTTCCAAAAATAGGCAGATTGCATACATCTTCCATAAGCACTTGGAAATGAAAAGTTTGAAAGAATCAGAATGATGCTTGGACACACCAACATCCCTTGAGATTAAAGGGGGGAATACTGAGACCTATGATAATCCCTTGGGATTAGGTAATCCATGTAAAATAGTGTAAATATAAAATAAAGAGAATTGTAATATGAAAAGACGCTTGGCGATGAAGCCCAACTATCTCTCCCTCCATGTATATATCTATGATCAACTTTAATGGAAAATCAAAATTCATTTGAGGATTTACCTCCTCACATTACAAATAACACATTTGGAAAGTACAAGGTTATATTGGTTGTGAAATAATATTTTGAAGTTGCCAAAACACATTTCATTTGGATGAAAATGGTTGTTCAAGGAAAAGATAAATTAAATAGAATATTTGAATCTTACAACATGATATTGGATGTGAAATAATATTTTGAAGATTTCAAAACACACTTCAGTGAGATATTTTCCCTCACTACTAAGATAACATTTATCGAGTTCTTATTATAAGTAGCAATAAATTTTGACTCAGAAATAGTATAGGGGAATGAGAAGACATGAATATGAATTTTATGGGGATGTTTTAGAGTATTCTTAGATGATCCAAATTAGGGTAGAAATTGTAGATAGAATTCATTTCTATTGTATGTTACTTTCTCAATAAGTGTTTTACACTAACTCTTTAGGAAAACACCCCTATTAGGGTCTTAACTAAAATAAATCCATTGTTTTAATTAAAATATTTTCATCTATTTAGCATATTCACATTTTGGTTGCGATTTTTCTGATCATGTGCCTAAGGATAATTTTTTAAGTTGGATAATAAGGTAATGAAATGTGTTTTCATTAGTTATGTGGTTTCTTTGAAAGCATACAATATTTGGGATTATGTAGATCATAACATTAAGTATAAGAATGTTGTTTTAAGAAAACTAAATTGTTGTCTCATTGTTGAATAACTAGAATACGGTGAGAAGAAGCTAGTTGTTTAGCTGATTAGCAACAAACAAACATTATAAACTTTGAACGAGATATTAAACCAAATTTTCATTATGGTAGTAATCTGGAGGTATAAAAAAATTTATAATAGGAACTTGGAACTCCACCTTGGCCTCTCACAAGGTTAACTTGGATAAAAATAAGCCATTATATATACAATTATACTTTATCCAATTTCAAGTGTATATTTAATTTTTTTACTTACAACAATGAGCCTATAATTATAAAAGAATATGAAAATCAAGTGCTAGAATTTGGCATGTATAAGATGACGACTTCATTTACTAAGAATGATATCAATGTGTGGTTTCTTAATGGATAAGAACCTCGATGCAAATGGGTGTTCAAGGAAAATATAAATTCAATAGAATTTTTGAGAACTAAAAGGTGATATTATTTATGAAATAATAGTTTGAAGTTTTCAAAACACACTTGAGATATTTCCCTTATTATATGTAGGAAAAACTTTCGATTTAGAAATAGGATAGGCAAATAAGAGGACATGAATAGCAATTTTATGGCGAGGTTTTAGATTGTTCTTACAGGATCCAAGTTAGAGTAGACATTTTAGATATAATTCATTTCTATTGTATGTTACATAATAATATTTTTACACTAGCTCTTTAGGAAAACACCCATATTAGGGTCTTAGGTAAAATAAAGACATGTTTTCAATTAAAAGGAAGCCATTCATTTAGAATATTCACATTTTAGTGGAAAAGTTTATGATCATGTGCCTAAGGATAATTTTTTGAACTTGGATAATATGGTAGTGAAATGTATCTTCATTAATTATCTGGTTAGGGTGAAAGAATACAAGCTTTGGGATCATGTAGATGATAAATTTGAGAATAAAAAGTTTGTGTTAAGAAAACTAATTTCTTGTCCCATAGTAGAATATCTAGAACAGGGTGAGAAGAAGCTAGTTGTTTAGTTGTTTATAAACGACAAAAAATTAGAAAATTTGATCCACATAATGAACCAAAGTTTTATGATGGTAGTAATGAGGAAGAATTAAAAAATTAGAAGAGGAAGTTGGAACTCAACTTTAGCCTTTGAGATGTTGAACTTGGAAAAAATGGACCACTAGATATATACAATTATAGTTTTTCCAATTTCAATTGTATATTTCATCTTTTTACTTACAACAATGAGCCTCTAACTATAAAAGAATATGGAAATCAAGGAGTCCTAGAATTGGGAATGTATAAGAAAATGACTTCATTTATAAAGAATGATATAAATGTAGTTTTTCTTAATGGATAAACACATCGATGCACATGGGTGTTCAAGAAATAGATAAAAGAAACTATAAGTTCAATAACAAATCTAAAAAGTACAAGGTGACATTGGTTGTGAAAGAATATTTTGAAGTTGTCAAAACAAATTTTAGTTGTATGAAAATGGGTGTTCAAGGAAAATATAAACTCAATAACATAATTGAAAATCAAAGATGATATTTGTTGTGAGATAATATTTTGAAGTTGCCAAAACAGAGTTCAATGAGATATTTTCGACCACTTCTAAAGTAACATCTATGAATTTCTTATTATAAGTAGGAATAAATTTTGATTTAGAAATAGAATAGGTGAATTGGAAGACATGAATAGGACTTTTATGGGGAGGTTTTAGAGTATTCTTAGCGGATCCAAGTTAGAGTATAAATTTTAGACATAAGCCATTTCGATTGTATGTTACCTAATTAATAAGTTTTTAACACTATATCTTCAGGAAAACACCTCTATCATGGTCTTAGGTAAAAGAAAGCCATCATTTTAATTAAAATAAAGCCATTGGTTTAGCATATTCAAATTTTAGTTACAAGGTTTATGATCATGTGCCAAAGATACTTTTTGAAGTTAGATAATGAGGAAGTGAAATGTATCTTCATTAATTATGTGATTGGTGTGAAAGCATAAATACTTGGGGTCATGTAGGTGACAACATTAAGTATAATAATGTTGTTTTAAGAAATCTAAAGTCTTCTCCCGTAGCTGCAAAGCTAGAACATGGTGAGAAGAAGCTAGTTTTTAGTTATTTAACAACGACTAAAGATTAGAAAATTTGAACCACATAATGAACCAAAGTTTCATGATGGTATTAATAAGGAGGTATAAAAAGATTTAGAAGAGGAACTTGGAACTCCATCTTAGCCTTCGAGAAGGAAGTTTCATGATGGTATTAATGAGGAGGTATAAAAAAATTAGAAGAGGATCTTGGAACTACAAATTAGCCTCTGTGAAGGTGAGCTTGGATAAAAAATCCATTAGACATATATAATTATAGTTTATGCAACTACAATAGTATATTTCTTTTTTTCAATTGCAAAAATGAGCATATAACTATAGAAGAGTATGAAAACCAAGTAATACTAGAGTTGGGCATGTAGAAGGAGATGGTTTCATTTTTTACTAGGAGTGATATCAATTTATGGTTGCTTAATGGATAACAACATGATTCAAATGGTTGTTTAAGGAAAATCCAAATTCCATATAATCTTTGACAAGTACAAGGTGATATTGGTTGTGAAAGAATATTTTGATGTTGTGAAAACACATTTTATTTGGATGCAAATGGGTGTTCTACGAAAATATAAATTCGAATTTTTGAACAATACAAGGTGATATTGGTTGTGAAATAATATTTTTGAAGTTGTCAAAACACACTCTCCTACTAAAATCACATCTATGAAGTTCATATTATATGTAGGAAAAACTTTTGATTTAGAAATAAGATAGGCTAATGAGAAGACATGAATAAGACTTTAATGGGGAGGTTTTATAGAATTCTTAGAGGATCCAAGTTAGAGTAGAACTTTTAGGTACAATACATTTCTATTGTATGGTAGCTACTTAATAAGTTGTTTACACTATCTCCTTAGGAGAACACCCCTATTAGGCTCTTAGCTAAAAGAAAGGAATCCTTTTTATTAAAATAAAGTCCTTCATTTACCATATTTACATTTTAATTGCAAGGTTTATGATCATGTTCCCAAGGATAAGTTCTTGAAGTTGGATAAGAAGGTAGTGAAATGTATCTTCATCAATTATGTGGTTGGTGTAAAAGGATACAAGATTTGGGATCATGTAGATGAAAAATTTAAGTATAAGAATGTTGTTTTAAGAAAAATAAAGTCTGCTCCCATACTTGCATATATCTACAATAGGGTGAGAAGAATCTAGCTATTTAGTTGTTTAACAACCAGTAAATATTAGAAAAATTGAATGAGATAATGAACCAAATTTTCATAACTTGGAACTCCATGTTAGCCTTTGAGAACCTGAACTTGGAAAAAAATGCCACTAGAAATATACAATTATATTTTATCCAATTTCAAATTTTTTCACTTGCAAATTGGATGAGCCTATAACTATAAAAGAATATGAAAATCAAGGAGTGCTAGAATTGGGCATGTATAATGAGATGGATTCATTTTTTACTAAGAATGATTTGTATCGTAGCTTAATAGATAAACACATGGATGAAAATTCGTGTTCAAGGAAAAATAAAATTCAAAAGCGTCTCTGAAAAGCACAAGGTGATACTCGTTGTGAAAGAATATTTTGAAGTTTTCAAAACATATTTCACTTGGAAAATATATTGAATGTTATATTGGTTGTGAAAGAATAGTCTCAAGTTGTCAAAACACATTTGCGGTGCTACAAAAATAACATCTATCAAGTTCTTCTTGTTGTATGTGGGAATAACTTTTCAACATCTATCAAGTTATTATTATATGTGGGAATAACTTTTGATTTAGGAATAGTATACGGGAATGAGAAGACATGAATAGGAACTTTATGTAGAGGTTGAAATGTTAGGTAAAAACCATTTATATTGTATGTTACCTACTTGAATAAGGCTTTTACACTAGCTTCTTAAGAAAACACCCCTATTAGGGTCTTAACTAAAAGAAATCCATTATTTTAATGAAAAGAAATTCATGAATAAGACTTATATGTGGAGGTTTAAATTTTAGCTAAAAACACTTTCTATTGGATGTTACCTACTTGAATAAGGCTTTTACACTCACTTTTTATGAAAACACCCCCATTAGGGTCTTAACTAAAATAAATCTGTACTTGTTTTAATTAAAAGGAAGTCATTTATTTAGCATATATTCACATTTTAGTTGAAAGGTTTATAGTCATGTGATTAGTATATTCCCATGTTAGTTGGAAGGTTTATATTCATGTGCCTCAAGATAAACAAGTTAGTGAAATGTATCTTCATTAATTATTTGGTTGGTGTGAAAGCATACAAGATTTTGGATTGTGTAAATGAGAATATTAAGTATAAGAATATTGTTTTAAGAAAACTAAATTATTGTCCCATAGATGCGTAGTTCTAGAACACAGTGAGAAGAAGCTAAGTTCTTTAGATGTTTAGCAACCACCAAATATTAGAAAATTTGAATTATATAATAAACCAAAGTTTCATTATTGTACAAATGAGGAGGTATAAAAAAAATTAGAAGAGGAAATTTAAATTCCACCATAGCCTTTGAGAAAGTGAACTTGGAAAAAAAGGGCAATAGATATATGCAATTATATTTCATCGAATTTGAAGTGTATATTTCATTTTTTCACTTGCAAAAATGATCCTATAGCTTAAAAAAAATATGAAAATCAAGGATTGCTAAATTGAGCATGTATAAGGAGATGATTTATTTTTATACAAAGAATAATATTAAAGTATGGTCTCTTAATGGATGAACCCATAGATGAAACTTTGTGTTCTAGGAAAATATAAGTGTTCATGGAAAAGATAAATTCAATATCATCCTTGTACATGGTTGCTTAATGGATGAACAGGTGGATGCATAGCTGGATGATGGTTGCTTAGGTTGATGCAACTAGGTGTTCGAGGAAAAGATAAATTCAATAGCATCCTTCAAAAGTACAGGGTGCTAATGTTGGTTGTGAAAGAATATTTTGAAGTTGTCAAAACACACTTAGAGTGATATTTTCACTAGCTAAAAAATAACATTTATCAAGTTCAATAGTTATCAAGTTCTTATTATTGTTAGAAATAGGATAGGGGAATGTGAAGACATCATTCCAATATGGTGACTTTAGAAGAGGAGATATATTTGACACAAATGTATATCTATGTTGAAAAACATAAGTAATTCTTGCATGCAAAATCTATATGGTCTCAAATAGTCACCGAATACATGTTAGGAGAAGCTAGATTATTTTATCTCAAGTTTAAGAGTTTCAAATAGTCACCCAAAACATGCTATCATAAGCTAGATTATTTTACCTTGAGTTTAAGGGTTTTAAGATCTAAATTGGACCACTATCCATATTAGAGATAATATAGGAATTGTATGGCGAAGATCACTGATTAAGAATAGACTCCTCAAGGTTACTTAAAAAATTTAAATAAAAATAAAAAATAAGTGTGGGAGGATATCATTGGAGCAAATATTATATGTTGGGCCATTGGATTCCTAGGAAAATCCTTTATTTCAAGTCGGGTAAGTCTATTAAAACTATGTGAGTTATATTATTGCGCAGTAAGGTGTTCCCTCTACCAAGAAACCTAGAAATCCCCTAGAGTCTTAGCTGTCTTCTTATGCTCCAATTGATTTGATGTTAGACGATTGAAATATTTGCAACCATTAGATTAAAAATCTTATCATAACTACTTTCATAGTTGAATTAAAAATCTTATTATACCTAATTTTTCAAACTGCCCAGCGTGACCTACTGAATGAAGTCTTGCACTTTGTTATTCCAAAGCTGAAAAATATTCACCACGACAGATCGAATAGCTTTGTTAAGTTTTCTGAATGGGTTTGTGAGTGGTTTTTTCTCAAGGTCTCATTCAACATTCTTTTGACAAATGTTTTGCTTCCGGAAATTCAAATGTTTTATGTTGGATTGAAAGACTTGAGATATCTGTTGATGCAGTACGCTCAACATTAATTTATGCAAGCTATTATTTCTACGAGTACTGATATATGAGTTATCTTGATTAGCAAAACATAAAATGTTTTAAAATGGAAATAAGGTTTACCAAATTTCATAAAATAGAAATATCGATATATGTGTCTTATTATTGTGTAAATATATATTTTTTATTTTCCAAGTTGTAACATTCATGGGCCAATGTTTACAATTGTCACGAGTTTTGTGAATCTTTTTATTCACATGGATTTCTTGTTATGGAATTAAAAAGATCGAAACTCACGTTACACACATTCTTTGAAAATTTTCATATGCATATTTAAATTTTGTGTTTTGGTTTCATGGCTTGAATGTCTTTCATTTTGTATTAACATTATTCACTGTATGCCTTCCTTCAATAATAGAAACTCTACCAATATTCTTTGAATATGCCCATGAGCAGAGCCTTTTAAAGTAGCTTTTGGCTTTGAACGAATCTACCGCACAAGCCATTGAATTTATAACATTTTGGTTTCATGACATGAATGTCTATAATTATAATACTTATATAGCATTATTTTATACAAAGTTGTAACATTTAAATAAATAAAAAAATGAAACCTTAACAAGCTTCTATTTGCAAAACATATAGAATTATCTATATTTCATTATAGTGGTTGCCTAAAACCTAAAACCATTTTGTTTAGTTTGTTTTCTACAAAAGAATTTATAAATGTTGAATAGATGAAAATGATATCGTATATATATATAGATATTGAATATGTAACTCATCCAAAAAAATAGAGAACTATATACCACACCTATCAATAAACCTACTCCCCATGAATTATTAATCACATTTTTAATTTGTGACGACTTGTCACTCATCCTTCCATCACGTAAATTAATAAGGTCAATAATTGTATAAGGAATTGTCACTGGATCCTTCCATCACACAAACCAATCAGGTCAAATATCGTCCATTAGAGTAG
>APFE030483311.1:0-11965 GCA_000404065.3 Pinus taeda | reverse complement strand
CATCTCTCAAAAATAGAGTTGTTATTTCTCTTACATATATCAATGTGTCCTAAACAACCCTTTTCTAGCACTGATCACATTTTTTGGGTTGATGATATTTCTTACAACATCTATAATTACGCCGTAAGGCGTTTCCATTTGAAATCAACTTTCCTCTTAGGTTACGTGTACATTTCTGAGCCTTTGATTTAAGTGTTAGATGATAAAACTAATCTCATCCATACGATTAGAGCGGTATACGATGAGACCCGCAGATAGACTGTTGCTGGGCAGATGAAATGAAAAATTTGAATCGCTTGATAAATCCGGTCAGGTTTTCATAGTCGGCGATTGTGTGTATCTCCGGCCCGAGCAGGTACTGAATTCGACAGCTTCTGTTGGTTTAGAGGTTGTTGGTTTAGAGGTTCTTGTTTTCGTTAGGGTTTCTAACACTTTTGCCCCATTTTTTTTTGCAGGTCGCAAGAATTATGGAGACCGTGCTGCTCTGTTCAATCGCTCTCACATTTGAATTCCTGGCAACGATTGAATCTTGGATTACTACATTCCAGCTGTACAGACCTGTGATTTGCTGTTTTTTCTTGGAAATAAACCACAACGGAAATCTCAATCTGTCGATAGTTTGTCATCCACCTTAACAAGGGCAAGATGGATGGTGCTATCAGGCAAGAGGTCGTTCAAACCCTCTTTTTATTCTTTAAGCACAAAGCAAATGTTTTCAAAGGAAGGAGGTAGCCGAATTCAACGCGCTGGCAAAAGCATTACAATTCCATCAGAATCAGAGGAAAACCCGGCAAATGTTTGGTTTGATTCTATGGAGAAGGAAGACCCTGTGGCACAATTCAAGATGTCTGACTTTGAGCTGTGCAACCATGTTAGTATAGGACTTTGAGGCCGAGTAAGTAGCTTCGCTGCTATCGAAATAGCTCCCTTACTATTCTGAATAAAAAGTATTCTTGAACTGACCTAGAAAGACATGGAGTCCGCATAATTTTATTGGGTTTACTTTTCTTGAAGGTATTTGATACTTACGATGCAAGTATTGTAGATTTTACTGAAATGGGTCTCTGGTTTGGGTTGCCATGCAGAAAGATGAAGTGGTGTTCGAAGCTATTGTCAGAAATTCTGAGAGGTAAGTTGCTTTTAGTGACTTTATCTTATACCTTATCTAAAATATACTCCAAACTAGATAGGCATTTATATAACCCACTTAGATGTGGAGGTGGAGGAGCCTGAGATGATTGTACCAGTTGAACTCACTGAAGAATGCTCTCTCTTTCTATCGAATATCGATCAAGCAGTTGTTTATGTTGTGGATTCTGTGTATTTTTACACACCCAATGGAGAGGACAAGAATGCTGCTGCTGCTGATGTGGGAAGGCTGAAGGAAGCCTTTGGGAAGGTGCTAGTTCCCTACCATTTCATGGCAGGGAGAATGAAATTGAATCTGGAGAAAGAGAGGTTGGAAATTGAGTGTAACAGAGCTGGTGCTCTGTTTGCAGCAGCTAATTGTGATTTGACATTATCTGATCTGGGTGATGTCACTTTCCCAAATCCTGTTTTCAGAAGACTAGTTCTCCAAGGAGTTCATGCTAGGAAGTTTGGGGCTAATCCTCCTCTGTTGATGATGCAGGTAATTAAGTTTATTTGTAGTCTTGATAAGAATAAATATTCAATTGGGTAGGGTGTTTTTTCATGTCTCAGACTTCAGTCTCTTTTTGAATCTTTAAGGTACATGCTCCCATGTTGTTGCCAGGTACTGGGGTTAATTATTATTCCCTCTGAAATTCACGAGATATGTTTCCTTTGACAGACCCTTTGAAATTCACGACACCTTCACGATCCCTGAAAACTCATGACACATTAGCAGCAAGATTGGAACCCATTTGGACGGCTTAGCATTCTGTCAACCCCAACAGTGAATCACTCATTGAATCAATGCCCTGTTGACCATTTAGACCAGACTGGGCTATGAAACAAATTCAACTCATCACATATAATCCTTTTGAAACTCAGGTATGTGGATGGCAACAATGAAACCCGCCTAGAGCGCTATCAACTGTGAATCAGTTGTTGAATGAATGTCCCTTTGGCGATTTAGACCATCTTGGTCTATAGGACCAACTCACGACCAGACCATATTGGTCTATAGGACACATTCAAGACTCATGACGTATGGGTAGCAAGAATGGAACCCACTGAGACGGCTTGGCACCCTGTAAACCTCAATAGTGAGTCAATTGTTGAATGCTCTGTTGTCCATTTAGACCATATTGGTCTATCGGACCATTTTGATTCCTTCATGTTAGATTTGTGGTCTTATCTGTTTGCATTGATCTGCGCAATGCATTCTTTGTTATGGGTGTATTGTACAATGTAAGGAGGATGTTCTCATAACCTTGGCAATATCATTTCAATCTGCAGTAATGTATGTTCTGTATTTAACCCTGTTTTGATTGAATAACCTTGATCTAATTAGGTAAAAATGTTTATATTTTCACCTTTTTTGTGGGGAATGTCGGTAGCAATGAGCTCTATGAACTTTGTTATACGGTGCAATGCTTTCTTAGTGTAATCATTTTTGCATGTTGTATATGGCTGAGTTGATAATGTTATTCTCAAAAGCAGGACAATCTAGAAATTTATGTTGTTTATTTTCAAATTTCGCCATCCTATCATATCTTACCTAAGTTGTATTCGGGTTTGACCACCTGTCTATTTGTGTGAAATTTGTACTAAAAGGGATGAATGTCAGGAAATTTGTTTCCTCTGTTAATTAGGTGGATAGTCAATTGTTTGAAATTCCATGTAATTATTTTCTAGTTAATTCACTTAAGTTTTTGGCATACACTTCTGGCAATTGCTTAAGATACATGATGTTCTTGCTTGTTTCGTAGCACCATCATATGATGTTCTTGATGTTTTTGCTTTCTTTGTAGGAAAGTCATAAAAGTTATGGTATTATATATTTCAGAATGTGTTTTCCAACTTTGCATCTAACTAGTATTACCTTATAAAGTATCATTTATAGAAGAAGTTGATGTTTTTGCTTTCTTTGTAGGAAAGTCATAAAAGTTATGGTATTATATATTTCAGAATGTGTTTTCCAACTTTGCATCTAACTAGTATTATCTTATAAAGTATCATTTATAGAAGAAGTCTGGTTTCAACTGAATATATAGCTTATTAGTGTTTTTTTTTAACAAAGTTAAGGCTTTTAGTAACCTTTTCCGTGTTTGTCTGATAATGTATGTGTTTTTTTTTTCAAGGAAAACCTTGTGCATCTCTCCTCTTCCCCATCCTAAAGGACTCATCTGTTGAACTTGTGACCTATGATTTGTGATCTATAGGCAACATGCCTTGGGCTGATGATTCAACTGTTTGAACTAACTGTTGGAAATATGTCTAGTAGTTATTGCATTCAATGCTGACTATAATACCGAACACATGCACATACATAATATTTTTCTAGGGAAAATCAAAGCTCAAATGAAACTCCATACTTACTGTGTTCAGATTCTTCATGGTTTGGGATGGCTTTTCTAGTGTAACAATGACTGGTTCATTGACCTTGGACAATCTCCAAATCGCTTTACATTGATAAAGGATGAATGGTAAAAGCCCTCCTAGTAGATAATGAATGCTAAAAGCTGATTAGTTCAATTCAGTCCTGCATGCCCTAAGGAGAGGGAAAACCCTATCCATATATTTCTTGGCTGATTAGGTTGTGTTGGTATTGTCCACTTTGTGAATTTACCACAACATAGTTTCTAGTGTTAGTCCTTTGCAGATAAACAAGTTAAGGTTTTTGATACAAAACATCAATTTTTTATTTTTTTTTCCTCTTTTATAAGTATGTGCTTTCGTTCTGTTAACTTTACAAAGAGTAGTTGAGCTGTTTATTTCTTTTTTATTGACAAGCAGGTAACTAGATTCAAATGTGGTGGGGTAGTGCTGGGAATGTCTATGAACCATGGTCTGTTTGATGGGTTTGGAGCAATGGAATTCATGATGAACTTCTCCTCTATAGCACGGGGAGAGGGATTGATCACTTATCCTCTCCCAGACCGGACATGTTTCAAAGCTAGAGATATTCCAGAGATCAAATATGAGCATTTGGAGGGGCTGAAACTCACTGATATCCCTCAGGAGATGAGAAATTCCTTTACAACTGCCAATGTAGCAAACTCAGAAATATGCAACATCTCTCTTCCAGCTGATTATCGCTATAAAGTTTTTCCTTTCACTGGGGAGATGGTAGAAAAACTAAAGAAAAAGGCCATGGAGGATGGTACTCTGAGGAAATGTTCTTCATTCGATGTCATTGCAGCTCTAGTATGGCAGGCTTATAGTATGGCAGGCTTATACAAGGGCCGTTGATATGCCTCCTGATGCACCTTCCAAGATGCTTTTTGCCGTGGATATTCGTTCAAAGATGGACCCCCCACTGCCAAAGGGCTTTGCAGGTATGCATATACTCTGTAGATCATAAACTATTCAATGAATCCCGCCTTTTCTTGAGCACATTGCTACATTGGTTTGTAGATTTTATACTGATCTGATGCTATAGATGGTTGCAAGCACCTAAAAGAATCGTTAATGAATAATTATATATGGTTCCATTTGACGCCAAATTCACTTGTGAGACCTTCCTAACTCAATCCAAGAAATATACTTTCCAGTGTTCTTCGTATATTTGCTATTACGTGTTCTTTTAGAGTCTCATTTGCTTATACCAAAATGGTCAGTTGAACTTCACTACAAGCTTTTGGTCAACTGATAACAAAGAAGCTATGAAGCTTTTTGGAATGGCCAGTTAAACCTCAATACAAACTTTTGATCGACTGATAACAAAGCAGTTAAAGCTTCATCCAAATCACCTGATCATAGAAAGATACTATTGGTTACTTTAAAGTTTGCAACCAAGGTTAATCTTCCAACCTAGTACAAGTAACATCTATGTTTAAGAGTACCCTTTCATTGCTAACACATCCCCAACTTACCTTTCTAAGGATTTTGATTTTTACCAACCAGTTTGGATACGATTTAACTCTGGATCTACCAAGGGCCGAGAAGATCAATTCTATTTTCACTCTAAAAGAGGTTTGCACCTCAATAGATTTGATTGCACTTGGTAGATTTGGAATTAAGATGGATCTAGGCTGGATTAATTATTAATTATAATTATAATTAACTATAAATATAATTATAATTAGTAATTGTCAAAATGTTTAACAAGGCGTTACATCATGTCTTACTAGGCTGAAAAGAGCCTTTTAGGGCAATAAATAGACACTTTTAACCATGGTTTTTCCATTTTCTCTTCCGAACTATCTTTTATTTGGTTGGTTATCATCCAACAAGCTGAGTTTCATATATCTAATATAGCATGTCTTACTAGGCTGGAGAGAACCTTTAGGGCAATAAATACACACTTTTAGCCATGGTTTTCCCATTTTCTCTTCCGGACTATCTTTTATTTGGTTGGTTATCATCCAACAAGCTGAGTTTCATATATCTAACATGTATATTAAACATTACAGACATATGACAAGGATTTGGAACAACTTGACAAAGCCAAAGAGTAAATATTAAGAGTGACATTAGCATGACTTGTATTAGAGAAAGAATTGTCACACAAATAAGTAGTCAAATTCCTGTCCAAAATTTTTTAAATTGGTAAAAATTACAGAATTTTGTCCATTTTGGCAAAGTTTAACGGATAGAGCAAAGTTTGCCCAAACGAGCAGACTCCACTCATTACACAACCAAGCTGAGTACATCTGCCAAGACTACACAGACACGGCAGGTCTTGTTATAATGTTATTAACAATTCTATTAAATATTTTCAAATTTAAAACTAAACTAGTATGCAGTTCGATCCATTGACCGTCAAACTGAATTTCACCTTAGATCTGAACTAATCAATTCATTTAGCATAGATATGCAGCTATCGCTTTTTCCTTTTGAAAATTCTTTTTTGTCAAACTTGCCTAAATAATGGCTTCTTTGCCAAACTTTCAGCTTAGCCAAGTCCCTTTGAAAGTGCTTCATTACAACCAGCCATCACTTGCATTACTGTTTGGCTAAGCTGCTGTGAGCACACTTTTATTTGCCTAAGCTGCTGTGATATGAAGTACTACTGTATTAATTGACAGTACTTGCATTTGGTCCCAACTACTTTTGAGTCTTTGAAGGAACTAAACTTTGTTGGGTTGCTTAAAATGCCAATGACTTCACTGCTTAACCAGAACTCAAAACTTCATTGACAAAGAAGCCACTATTTGGCTAAGCTGCTGTGATATTGTGTACCATTTTGTCAATACTCAGGATTTGCATTTGGTCTCAACCACTTATTTTTAAGATGCTGTGATATGAGGTACTATTAAATTAATACACATGATTTGGATCACTGCTTAACCACAACCCCGTTGACAAAGAAATCATTGATGCCCATTATTAACCATCTCATTGGATATTTTCAAATCTCAATCTACTTAATTATCCATGAACAAAGTGCCCATTATTAACCATCCCATTAGACATTTTCAAATCTAAATCTACCCAGTTATCCATTTATCACCAATTAAATTTGTTACTTAATCTACGGATCACTAGGCTCATATCTGTTTTAATTTCTCGTGTAAAATATAAAACACTGAATCTATTCCTAACCAAAAAGGAAGTTGACAAAATTAGTGGTAATTGAACATGTAAAACCTGTTACACTCAAAGCAAATAGAAAGAAGTAACTGTTATTTATTTCCTCCCCAATTGATATTTTACTAGCCAGTTCAATGGCGCTCCAAGTCTAATTTATTTATTTTGAAATTTGCATCAGGGAACGCTGTTTTCAGCTCTTATTGCATCGAACCAGCAGGGGCAGTGAAGGAGAAGCCATTATCATTCTGTGTGGAGAAAGTGCAGGAAGTAGTGGCCAGAGTCACAAATGATTATGTTCGGTCATCCATGGATTTCAGTGAGACATACAAAGCCATTCCAGCATTACAAGGAGGCATATTTTTGTCTGCATGGTGGAAAATACCATTTCAGCTGGTTGATTTTGGATTTGGGAAGCCTGTATATGCAGGCCCCATTGTGAATGCCATGGTGGAGTTTGTGCTGCTTCTCTCAAATGGAAAAAACGACGGTGGCCTCAACATCTAAATTGCCCTACAAAATCATCAGTTGGACAAATTTGAGCAGTTTATCTATGATCTCTAAGCATTCCACTTCTTTTTTCCGCCTAGGAAATAGGATCTTAATGATAGTACAACAATAGTACGACAGTATCATCATTATGTTTGCAGTTAACTTGTTTCAATCTTAGAATTAATTGTTAACAGATAGTTAAAAAACCTGCTGCAGCCTGCTACATTACCAAGACCATGTACAAAGGATGTGCAATTGTATTACTACGGAGATTCTCTGGAAATGTAAGTGGTGTGATAAAATAAATGTTCGGTGTTACTTTTATTTTGGAATAGAAGTGATAAATAAATGAGCAAAATGTTATATTATGTGGCATGAAATTCTTTATCAATAATAAATTTGATTTTTTTTTGGTACTAGAGGAATTGGTTTATTCTCTGTTATTATTATTTAAAATGTGGATGTGACAAAAGGTTCTTGTGGAAGGTGTTGTTTGTATATGGGAAATTTCTTGATCATTGTGTATAATTCTAATGTTGATAGATATGTCTACTAAGTGGTTCAAGTTAATGGGGCATTGATTTGAGCGTTCAATATATTTTTTTTCTTTATCGAAGTATTCTTTTGTTGTATTTGTGTTTTTCAATTTATGCCTTACGGCGTTTCCTTTGCAACATCTGGTGCAAATGCTAGTTTATTTTTATTTAAATTTCATAAATATAACACAACTAAGATACCTTTCATATTTACACTCCACCGCAAACAACTAAAGCCTTACAACTAGTTTAGTGCCCGCAGCTTCATGTGCTCAAGTATCCACGCAAAACTAGACGGCAGGACACCCTCTTGCAAAGCTGCCATCTCCTTTTCCACCTTGACCTCTTCCTCCTCGGGTTGTAATTGTCAGTTAGGATGAATAAACGCGTAGTATTTCCGAAATGTGGCATTTTTTCTATTTCTGCAAAAACCAGTTATCAAACTTGGGATTCCAATAAATTGCTGCTGGATTTTGACCGAAAAAATCCGCCAAAAAAACTTTCAAAAAGTCTCATTATAGACAACTGCGAAACAATTTAGTGGCATTATTTTTTCGCCGACAAACAAAAGAGACGGGAATGCCCCTACATAATAATCTCCAGATGCAGAAGTGTACTTCACACTGACCCTGCAGAGAAAAAAATACTCTTAAAGACTAATAAAGGCCTATAGCATGGGATTTATTGGTTGCCTCCTGTGACAGTTAAACTGGTAGATGACTTAGGAATTTGTTAAATGCGTGAAGGAATTTGGAAGCTTCTCCATCCATTGGCAGCCAGAGATAAAGAAGCTTTGGAGATTTGTTAAATTTCCAAATTCCTTCGGAAGAATCCTGAAGCGCCCTGCTAGCTCTAGATATTTCAAGGAGAGGAGATCATAGAATTCTTCTGGTAACGTTGATAGATCTGCCGGCCCTGGACGATCTGAATAAGTATTCTTCTTGAGGACAATCTTTTCGAGGTGTGTCAGCTTCCCTATTGACTTTGGAAACTCTAAAAGTGGAGCATCAACGTACAACTCGCGCAACTGTAGAGGTGCCTGCAATGTTGGACGTTTTAATCATAACATGAGAAAACAGAAAATACACAATTACTCTCATCTACTATTGCTGTATGTTCATCTACATTTACTCACCTGAGAATCACGACGCCATAGTTTTTTCAGTTTCCTCCCACTCACTTCTAAAACTTTTAAATGGTCCATTGGAATCCAGGTAGGCAGCGAAGAGCAGGGACACTTATGCCAGCGGAGCCATACGAGATTTGGTGACCGCACCCTTCTTAGTATGCCTTCCACAATTCCCCTTCACTTTCAAGAAGTTGCAATGTTCTCATTTTGATCGCCGGCTCACTTGAAAATTTGTTCAATGGTATTTCTGAGTTTGTGCGTAATAATTGTTCCTGTTTTGTTAACCGGGTATGCATCATAATTCCACGTATATCTGGTATTACCTGTTCGTTCGTTAAAAGACAGCATTAAGATATAGTACCTGGCATATTATTTATTTATTTGCATAAAAAGAACTTGAAAATTGCGGACATGGGTATGAAATCTTAGATGATTAAATCACTTACAGATGATAATGACTGCTCCTCGAACAGATCATGGACGTCCTCAACCGAACGCCAAAGACGACGGGGCATTGATACTTCTTCCTCAGCAATATTTCTTCCCATGTCGCGCAGGTGATCGTGCATTCTCATCTTCTTCGGCCCGTACTCCTCTACAACCTCTACAAGACATCTGTCTTCTAGAGTTTGAAGCCCTGTGAATCCTCCCTAGATTCTTACCCACTTATCCCTCTCTTTTCCTATAGCAAAACAAGCAATATCTAAAAATATTTGCTGTTCCTCTTCATTCAATGAATTATAACTAATTTTAAGGCTTGCCAAGATCTTATCAGGCAACCTATGAAGTTCCTTCAATTTTTCTTCCCAATAATGCTGGTCTTG
Source organism: Pinus taeda (assembly GCA_000404065.3). NCBI lineage: Eukaryota > Viridiplantae > Streptophyta > Pinopsida > Pinales > Pinaceae > Pinus > Pinus taeda. The sequence continues at coordinate 2,327 of APFE030483311.1, read as the reverse complement.
GCCGCATAAAAGAGCACCAAAAACTTTCAGCGATAAAGGCAAACCGTTGCAGCTTTTTACAAACCCAACAACAAGGTTTTCAAACCCTGGTAGTGGATGTGGCCGAAAGAAAGCATGCGAACAGAAAAGCTCTTGAGAATGTGATTCATTGAGGCCCTTTAGGTGATAGATTGATGACTTTCCTATCCCTGCACTTCGAAGGACATGCTTGTCACGAGAAGTGACCAAAATCAAGCTCTTGGGATGAAGGACGCCCTTAATTGGCAAAAATGCATCCAATTGATCGGCATCATCTACATCGTCTATTACTATGAGAGCCTGACAAGATGAGAGACATGTTTGAAGTATTCCTATACCTTCTTCCCAATCATCAATTTCCCTACTTATACCTTTCAAGTCTTTAATGAGCTGAGACTGCAGGGAAGGTAGCCACGCCCTAGACGCTTTTTCTCTCACATCAGCGAGAAAGGAGGAGCAGCCATAACCTGACCTCTTAGAGTTGAACAATTCCTTGGCTAGTGTCGTTTTGCCTACTCCACCCACACCTGCAACCGCCACTACCTTACGCTCCATCGGCTACTGTTCCAGCTGGAATGATACTGTCTTCTCAAAATCTTGAATTTTTCCCCGCAAACCAGTTGCATATTTGGCCACGTGAAACGCTGGTTTTGGAACCTTTGTCAATACCCTTTTCACGACCTTACCCAAGAGATCAGCCACGTTCCTGAACATGTATATTCAGAGCCTAATTTGTCATGTGGCTGCCAATCCATAAAAGAAAAACGAAGAGAGATTTATAAATTAAACGCTGACAGGAATTGTAACAGCGTCGAAGATATTCACCCATTACACGCCTCCAATTCAAAGCCGCTTATATCTGCAACATGAGAACGAGCCTCTCTCCAGCCTTGAATTCTTAGGTAGTCGTATCGACCCTTTTCTTCATGTTTGAGCAGGGCTCGAGCGTACGGTCCATCTTGAGCTGCGTCCGCCCACCGGAGATCGGAAGGCTTAATATTGTAAAATACAGGTAGAATGGTAGCCCCGGAGTCTACCATGAGCCGGAGCTCATCGAGACACCATTTTGAATTGGCATAGTTTTCAGAGAAGATGGCTATGTGGACAGACGCTACTTGGATAGCTGTTTCGATTTGTGAAAGAATTGTTTTTCCAGCCTCTAATTTTGGCCGGTCAAGAAACACTTGCAGTCCATGGGAAGTAAGGCTCTCGTAGAGAAGTGCGGCGAAGGTTTTCTTGACATCGCAGCCGCGGTGATTTATAAATATATGGAAGTAGTTGGGCGCAGAAAAGGGCGCGGATGAATTAGATGCAGAAATGGAGGCGGTTGTGTTGTGTGCCATTGGAAGAAGAAGGAGAATAGAGGTAAGTAATGATAATAAGCAACCAGATGATGCGCGGGCAGGCAGATCGGAAGGAAGTTTGAAGCAACCAGATGATGCGCGGGCAGGCAGATCGATAGGAAGTTTGAAGCAGGAGTAATAGTAACAATGAAGCAGATGATGCGCGGTCAGGCAGAGCGATGGGAAGTTTGAAGCACCAAAGTCTTTGAGATGGTAAAAAACAAAAGCAAGGGGTAGGTGTGGCTTTGGATATTCTGGGAGCAGTTGTCTATAATGAGACTTTTTGGAAGTCTTTCGGGTGGGTTTTTCCGGTCAAAATCTGGTAGCAATTTATTCGAATCACATGTTTGATAGCTAGTTTCTGCACAATCAAAGTGCCATAGGGGTTTTTCAGGGTGCTGAATCCAAATATACATTTAAAAAACCATTTTAATTGCAACAAATCAAGATTTAACCTCAATTTATTTGTCGAATTCCGTCACCGGAATCTCTAAAAAAATCGCATTATAGAAAACTCCACTCTGGGACACACCGTGACCTGGAAACTACAAGTCCGTAATTTGCGCGTTGAACAGTGTTATGATGTGTCGGGCCGCGTTGTTTAGGGGCCCGCCCATTTTTGTGATGCCGCGTTGTTTAGGGGCCCGCCACTTTTTGTGATGTGACGTTGCACAATGTCGGATTCACTTGCCAAATACCACGCCTGTGATCGAATATGAAGATCGTCTCAATTTTCCTTGGTTTTCTATACCTTCCAATACCGTGTGATGTAGTGTCGTATCATACTTTCCGCGTGAGTACGATGCCGATCGCCACGTGTCCCGTAGAGGACAACGGAAAATGATGCAGAGGGGCATTCAAAAGAAAAGTGAAAAAAATTATCACTTTATCACCGTAGACCAGTTTAGAATTTTTAAAAACAATTAAGCTAATTGATTTAATAAAATATGATAATTAATAATATTT
>APFE030483305.1:128262-151532 GCA_000404065.3 Pinus taeda | reverse complement strand
ATAATAATAATGAGATTGATTTTGGTCAATGTAGAATTAATAACTAATGTAGTATATGGACAAAGAAGAATTAAAAGAGTATTAATGAATTGAATTAAGATATGAAAATTTGGATTAAGGTAAGAAGATTAAATATTAACAAGCAATATTTAGAATAAAAAGGAATAAGATTAAATAAGAAATGATGTTCAGAGTTAGATAGAACCTAAAGAAAATTAATTGGAAAAAATAACTATAAGAAGGTGTAACGATAAGAAGAAAGTAAATATGGTTGAAAATGGGACAAAAGAGAGCAATTAAATGGACAAGAGGGTCAAGAAGAAAGAAAGGGATAGGAAAATGAGAAAGAGAGGAAGAAGAGGGAGGCACGAAAAGTGATAAGGCATAAGAGTAGAGGTCATTCACAAGGAGCGTAAAGGATATGTGTGATTGTGCTAAGTTCAAGGTTAGTACAATAAAGAAAATTTCACTAGTTGAGTGAGAATAAGAAAAAGGCATCACCTACAGGTAATTGGAATGTGGATGCTTCAAGGGTTGCATTGTGTAAGTGCATTCGGAAATAAGTAGAAGGAAATTTCTCACTCATTGTATATTTGTAATAGAGTTGTAGGTATAAGAGTGAAATTTACTTATTTTATATCTATAACATTATTTATATAATAAAGTTAAGGCACCTAGGCTTGGGTGCCACCTATACATGTATGTTGTGGAATCTTTATGTTATTGAATTTTATTATTGTTTGCTTTGAATTTTCTACTAAGTATTGAAATATTAGTTAAGTGTTAAACTCACCACAACCTTAGGTGTCGAAGCAAACTTGGGAGAAATTAAAGTTTGAAAAGAAAAATTTAGGTAAACAATATGTTATGAACCATGCACCTTAAAAATGATAAGAAGCCAATGAATATAATCCACTTCAAGGGTGGAATGTCCTTTTACAATGAATACAAGACAAGACAAGATATTATGATCCTAAGACTAGGTCTCCTACACGCACACAGAGGAGACAATGGGTATAATTATAGTGAAAGGGAACAATGAAAGGTTTTGACCTACATAACAATATAACAATACAAATGTAATATCTCAATAAGGGGTTTTAAGGTTAACATGGGTCTTTTATAAGGCTTGATATTCCCCTCCCCCTCAAACAAGTGTTGTCCTCAACACTTGGACTAACTATGGGTGTTTTTGCTTGAATAAATCATCTTCCCATATCATTTCTTTAATTGGTAGGTTCTTTAAATTGATAAGGTACTCAATAATTGCTCAATTGATCAACTACTTGATCCTTGTTTCAAGGATTGTTCATGGTTCTAGTATGACTTTCCCTTCTTCATTAATTTATGGTAAAATAGCTTAGAATGGGATTTTGTCATCAGTTACCTTCTTTAAGGAATAAACATGGAAAAATGGATGTACATGTGAAGATGGAGGCAACTCCAATTTGTAACCCACACTTCTAATCCTTTGCAACATGTCATAGAAGCCATAATACATCATGTTAATCTACTCGGACAAGTACACCATGAACCATCCTTTTATGTAACTATTATAATTAGTAAAGGGAAATCACTTTATATAGTTTGAATGATGTTATCCTCTAACATTTCTTGAATCAAATGCTCTATCTCACTCTTCTATGCATATGGATACCCATAAGGCCTAATGTTAGGTGGTACACTTTTAGGTTACAACTGAATGGCATGGTCATGATCTCAAGTAGGTGGAAGACCTTTAGGCACCTCTACAAAGACCTTGAAATGATTGTTGGTGACTTTTTCAAAGATTCGTCGAAGTACAATATATAGATGTTTGAATATATAATCAGCGCAATTGTGAAATTACACTATGGTGTCCCTTTTTTAGTGCTTTTTTCATGTTATTAGAGCTTATCATTTTACTAGGTTTCCCTTGGATACCTCTAAGCTCAATCTACTTTTCTTCTGAGGAAAATCTCATGAAAAGATTTTGGAAATTAAGGGCCATTGTACCTAATGATTGCAACCATTTGACCCCTAGTATAACATTAGCACCATCCATTTGGATTTCAATCATGAGAGTATCCAATAAATACTCCCCCATACTTAGCTAAAAACTATAACACTTGTTTGGTAATTTAATTGTTTCTTAAATTACTTTACATTAAATTGTCAATCTAGGTACGTAGACTTGTGAAGTACATGGTACAATATGTGCTAGGAGTTTAGATTTCAATTGCAATATTAAAGGAAAATTTATGATCTGTTAACAACAAGAAATGAATGATCAATCTATGCAAATAAATCAAATGAAATTGAATGCGGTGTTAATCTAACAATGAAATCTTAGCCTAGAAAGTAGTGAAATTCTGGAACATGAAAGTTTATGAATGTGATAATATTCTATTTATGAAATGAAATTCATTCTAGACGAAGCACACACACTTGACTCTTATGAAAGCATGAAATTTCTTGTTTTAAGAAAAATGTATAAATATGATTAAGCAAACAAAACTTCTACTCTGAAAAAGCAAGAAAAACATATCTAGGAAAGTAGCATGAAACTTTAAGAAAGCAAGTAAACTTGATTTAGTAAAGAAGTAAAGTTATCTCTAGGAAAGACAATTATTCCAGTAAAGCAATAAAGTCCTAATGTAATGAAAGTGAAGGTAACTGTGCTAAAAGACAATGTTCTATGAAAGTAAAGGCAATAATTCCATGAAAGTAAAGAAAACAAAGAATTAAATTGTAATCTAGTGAAAGAAATGATAATTTATGAAAGCAAAGTGATTATATGAGAAAGCAGTGATTCAATTTTAAGCTTTTGAAACTTGACATAAACTTGGAAAAGCAATTATGAGAATAAAAATATTAAAGGTGTGTGACAATGCTTAGAATTCATTGATATGAAATATATGATGCTAATTTGTTGTACAAGTAACTATGATATGATCCCGAAATTATTACTATAAGAATGAATGCAATATTTAAAGAGATGGAAATGAATGTGAGAATAAAAGACTGGTAAATGTTTTTGGTGTTTTAAATGTAATTCAAACTCTTGATGCAATCCTATAAGAGAAAGAAACCAATTAGCAAGACTACAAAACTAATTATAAACAGAAACATAACATTTAGCTATGAAAGAAACAAAGGTAAAAAGGATTATGCTACAAGTCATGCACGCCACATGCACAAGATTAAGAAAGTGCAAAGAACTTTACTACATTGTCATAACATATTCATCAAAACTCAATGGAAAAAACAAGAGAAATGTTTGAGATTAAGTTGGAAATAACCGAGCATACATAATTATTTAGAATTATATCATATCTCTGTGTGTTTATCCCTCTATCTAAACCTATTTCCATCAAAGGAAATTACAATATTTATAGAGTTTTGAAGGCAAAAGCTAATTTAGAGTTCAATTTCTATAATTCAAAGCATGAAATCCTTGAAGATGAGATCAAAGTGGATCTTGGATCAAAAGATAGTCTAAGATCTGATTATCCCTACCACGAATTTGCTAAAGAATAGCTCATGCTAATCTCTTTGTTGACTAGGCATTGAATGACATTTTAGCAAATTGTTCATTCATGAATCTGAAAAAATAGGGTTCAAAGAACCAAGAAAATATCTTAAATTCTTTGGATTTGGAGGAAACTGTTCATAAGGAGCCTAAATGGGATTGTTCTACAAAAAACCCATGTTTTCGTTTTCAAAATTCATTTTCATTTTCTCAGAAAATGCATCTAAATTTGACTGGTCGAAACTGCTGCTTATTATCTTTGATCGAATGTTGGAGGTTCACACGTACGAGTTGGGTGAGCTTTGAATAAATTGATATTGGGGATTTTAGAAACAAAACCCATGTGCCTAATTTCCTTCTAGAATGGTGTTAATACATCGATCTTGGAGATGGCTATTGAAACTTAGATTGAGCTACTGAAACTGAACTAGAAAATCGTCATTAATAAAACTAAGCAAAATTATTTTCAATTCATTAAAAATAAAGGAAATTTGATGTTAATTAACCACTTAGACATATAAAATCTCATTATGATACTTTGTGAAAAATTACGGTAAAAATGGTGGCAAGTGAGTGATATGGTGCAATAAATGGTTCGAAGTAAGGGTTTAATGAATGAACAAGACCAGTGAAAATGATGACAAATCAGTGACCCAACATCTCCCCCATAGTAAGATCTTTGCATGTCCTCATGCAAATAGAGACTCAAAAATTAACTCATATACCTCCTCATTTTCTGTCAATTCAATTGGAATTGATTTAGTTTCCTTCCCAAAGGATCTTGAATTTGAACTGCCACTACACATTCAAGTAATTGAGATTCACTATATGGTACATGAGTATCTAGTACCCTAAAGTTATCCTTGGAGAGTGTTCCTTAAAGAGTTCCTTTAATCCCTCAAATCATGCATTACCTCCTTCCTCAATCCACACAAGGCTACCATATTCATTCTTGGAGAGTTGGAGGTGTGTTGTAAAGCCTTCTTTATACATGATGAAATAGGGTATTAGTGTCCTCTGCTTGAACCTTGATATTTGTGATGTGGGATATGCTTTTCTTCATGAATATGTAAATAAAAGAAAGCATTTATGTTGTTGCTAGTAAATTATGTTGCATTTATTTTCTAATGTTAAAAGAACCTGCATATAATATTGCAAGGCAACATCCTTATGATCCCATACTCATAGAAGAGAAAATGTGCAACAATTCATCTAAAGGTGCAAACCACAATAACCTTGTCTTCAAAATGCACTTAGATTTTATTATCTCTCTCTCTAGGATACTTCATTTTGCTGGCATATTGTTTGTGTAGACTCCAGAGTACTTTGAAAATCTCATTTTGTTGTTAAAATATTTGTGAGCTAAAGTTGCAATACATACCTTAGCTAACTCCATCTCTTGCCTAGTAAAGGAGTCAAAACATAGAATATTGTGTTTACCTTTATTGTCTTTCAACATATGATATTAGTAAGGAGTGCATGCATCTATTTAATCTTCATTAAAAACTAAAGAAATATATCTCCATCAACAACATCAATATACAATGGATCAGAGCATCATAACATAGGGCATTGAAGTTTATTTTTTATTGATGTATGGATGTAACCTTCCAAGCATATGTCATAGAAGTGATGGCCAACAACAATTGCCTTCATTCATTCACAAGCATATATCATCATTTAACTCTTTTACCTTTTCTCCAAACCCTTCAAATCTCTCTTGAACCTTTTTAGATTTTCAACCAACTATAAGCGCATCATATTCAAACTACTACAAATTTCCAAAAACTAGCAGATGAATATTTCACCACTAATATCATATTTCAAACCTAGGAACTATAAGACATTCATGATGACTTTTGCACATTATTTCTTCATATCAAAATTTCATATATGTATGATGATAGAGTGTTATGTCCCTTAAACATTACAAATTTTATTATATTGTGAAGAGAGCATAAATTTTGCATGAGGGATAGGTAAATGATGGAAAAGATGGATGAAAATAATGGAGTGCAAGAATGGTAATTGAAGTGGCTATTCATCACATCTTCCTAAAAATTTTAATAAACCAAAAATTCTTACACAAATTTTACCTCAAGTTTACCTTTTCAAGAGCTTGGAATGTTGAAGTAGGAGTTGTAGGCATCTTTCGATCTTGAACTATTGTCAACTTTCATGATATCCAATGTTGCACAAAAATGTATGCCACAAACTCATTTTATGGCCAAATTGGGTGCTTCAAAAGGGAAAAAGTGAATTTTTACCTCTTTCATGATGACGTGCTTCAAAGTTTCATTTTGATAGAGAACATGGGTTGTTGTGAAAAAAACTGAATTCTAGCTTGACTTGTGCACAATGGTAAAATCTAAAAATCTCCCTTAAAAACCCTCTCAAATATCTTTCAAAACTGCATTTTTTTGGGAATTTCGCCCACATAATACTTAATTTATCATACATTGAGAAAAAACCCATGTCTTGGAATTTTTTATTTCAGCTCCATATGCTTGCAATATTTTTTTTTTAAATTTCCCTAGAACAGGTTGCTACAACAATAACTATGAAAATTGTCAATTTATGTATTTGTTTATATTTTTCTTCTAAAAGTTAGCTTCTTTGAGTCTGATATGTTGGTCCATGAAATTTTGGACTATGAGTTTAGTGTTGAAGTTGAAACCATGAAACATGATGTATGTTGATTGAAGATTGATTTGATTTTATTGATTTGTTGGAAAAGGAAATGAATGAAGAAGAGTTGTAGTAACTATCATCATGCTTCTACTAAATGACAATGTTTATCGAAACAAAAGATGAACATGTTGCTACAAGAAAATTAACTATTGCAAGTTGTTGTTGGTTTCATTGAACCATATAGTCTTCATCAAAACAAAAATCCATGGTACGATTGTTACCATGCGAATGAATGTGTCAAATTTGAGCATGGAAAGAAATCATTGGATTACTAATCATTGATGACAATCATTAACCAATGCAAGACAACTCACCAATAATGTAAATTAGTGCCAAGGTACCTGAGTGCATCTTGACATGTAAGAATGAATGTGTTAAATTCAAGTCACCTGCAAGATCTGACAATTAAGAGACATTGTTGTTTTCCCATTATTGTCAGTGAGGAGGCTTGCCATTAATGTATGCAAGCTCCAAGTCCCTCAAAGTCCCTCAAAATAATATTCGATCTTGGTCCCAAATAAGGTGTTGAAGTCGATGGGACAATATCTATTGGAGCATGGGCTTTGAGGAATCCCACGTCATCCAACTCGAGTGTAGAACCAAAATTGATTTGAACAACCATATTAAAAGATTGAAACCAACATGAAATTACATAACTTATTGTGAACTTTGCTTTCCTATTGCCTATTTTTCAAGAAAAGCTTGTGTCCAATTGTGCCAATAAATTGGTTTTCACAATAGGTTTTATTTTTTATCATTAATTTTTTGTGCTCTCTTTCCTTTTTTATTCTATCCTACTCTACTTGAAAAATAAAATCTCCTTCAAGTATAGGAATGCTTCCAAAGGATCCATGTGCATAAAAAGATGACAAATAAACTCATATGCGGGTTCTAAATATATGCTTTGATATATACCAGAATATGAGAGGAAAACTTATTTGATTGAGATGATATCAAGAATGTTGAAGAAGAGGGTGGTTCTTTAATTTAGTGATTATTTGAAACAAAAACTTAATATAGCTATGATACCCTTGGTTCATGTGCTCACCTTGATCATTATGCATGTCTTCTTCTTCCATGTTATTCAGATCTTCTACTATGGGATGGTCAATCTCTTGGATTCATAAAGGATCTAATGATAAGTATAGTAGAAATTCATCGGTCTCAGGTTCTAATGATTGCTTTCCTTTATATGTGATCCATGATTCTTTAGTCTCCTCTGGATCTTCTTCTTCTAGATGTTGTTCTTCAATGACAACATGAGAATATTTTTTTTGCAATACTCTTCCTGATCTAAGATGAATATCATTTAGATCGAGAGGAGTTGTTTGAAAATTTTGTACCTCACAATTATAAGTGGGCTAAGGTATTTTATTGTATGGGTTTGGAAATGGTTTTGCAGGTAGCTGATGGGGAGTAGGTCTTTGTAGTGGTTGCGCAAGTGGTAATGGGAGAGGTTGACTTAAGGTTAATTAAGGGTGTAACTGAGGTTGTGGTGGAGGTTCTGGATGGTATGGATAATATTGAGTTTGGTATGGAGGATAGTGAGGAAAATATTGAGGACATGATGGATTTTTTCCATAATGCCCTTGCCAACCTTGTTGCCAAGATGGATTTTGGGGTTGAAGTGGCCAAGGTTTCCAAGGAAAAGGTGTGTTCCAATTATTTTGATATTTTTGTGCATAAGATTGAAATTTTGAATTAGGATCTTGCAACATGCATCGTTTAGGTTTCCAAAGTCTTCTTAGAGCTACAGAACAAAGTTGCTCTAGAGCTTGATTTGCTCCACTATTTGCTTGGTAAATTCCTTTCAACCCTAATAATGATGGATGGTCCTTTATAGCATGTGATTCTGAATAGATGATACAAATTTCAATATTATCAAGTCGATATTCACACAAAGCATGTTTCTTTCCACATTTAGGGTATAATATAGACAAAGCATCATTCTCAATTTTTTTATTATTTTGCATTCTTAACATATCAATTTGTTCACTTAAATTACCAAGAATGTATGTTTTAAAATTATTTAACAAGTTTCCAAGTTCAATTTGACTTACTAATCCTAATTTTGATTTACTTACTCTCGCCATGATTGGATTTCGAGGACTCCTTCCATACCCTTCCTCTTCATATGTGCTTGTACGTATTTCACAAATTTCTTCATATGATAATTGGGATACATCCCCTTTACTCATTAGATTAAGGAGATCAATCCAATCATCAGTTATTTCTATAAGTAAAAGTATTTTTAGTGTATCAAATCCAAGTCTATGTAATTTTTCCCTTTTAATATTATACGTAAATATTTCTACAAAATCCTCAATATTTTCATCTCCCTTTGACCCATTTTAAATATTTCCTCTTTAAGATCATGTTGTGTACAATAGTATTTATATCTTTCTAAAAAAAATGTTCTCATATCATCCCATGATCTTACAGAGTTAGTACCTAGTCCCATAAACCATTTAAGAGCTCCATCTTTCAATACAGCCATAAACAAATTCAATTTTTGAGTGTCTAATAAGTAATTATTAGATCTACAAAGAATTTCAATTAAAAAATAGAGGTTTATGGGTCTTCTAATTTCATACCATGGAATTTGGGAAGTACAAATGGAGGGATGTTCTTCTTATGGACATTCATATCATTATCCAGAATTGGAAATCCAAAAGGATCTTCTTCATTGTCATCATCTACATCTATTTACTCTACCTCCTCTATCACCTTTTCCACCTCTAGGAGGTGTTCTTCTTCTACTTGTAAAAGTAGGAATTCATGACACAGGAGGTGATGTGGCTCTTATTGCAACACGTCATCTAGTGGGGATGGTAGGTGATTGTGAGATTGAAGTTCTTGAAGTTTATCCTCTAATGAATCTACCTCTAGAATGCACTCTAAAATTATTGAAATTAAACGTATGCAACTAAAAATGGATGCAACAAAATGAGATGTAATTCAACAACTAAAGTTGAGAGAGACCTCATAATGGTGATGTGCAGGTTATTACCTCTCGTCTTACCATATCTCTTTTCCAAAGTTGCATAAATTAAAAATCAATCTAAATTAAAAGCTAAACCCTATGTATACTTCCCCAACAACAATGCCAAAAATGTTGGGTAATTTCATTGTCTTAATTACTTTACATTAAATTGTCAATCCAGGTACATAGACTTGTGAAATACACATAACAATATATGCTAGGATTTTAGCTTTCAATTGCAATATTAAAGGAAAAGTTATGATCTATTAACATGAGGAAATGAATGATTGGTCTATGTAAATAAATCAAATGAATGGAATGTAGTTTTAGTCTAACAATGAAATCTTAGTCTAGAAGGAAGTGAAATATATAAACATGAAAGTCTATGAATGTGATAATATTCTATTTATGAAATGAAATTCATTCTAGACAAAGCACACACACTTGACTCTCATGCAAGCATGAAATCTCTTGTTCTAAGGAAAATGTATAAACTGTATTAAGTAAAAAATAAAAAATAAAAAATAAAAAAATCTACTCTAAAATATTAAGAAAATTGTCTCTAGGAAAGCATCATGAATCTTTAAGAAAGCAAGTAAACCTAATCTAGTAAATCAGTAAAGTTATCTCTAGGAAAGATGATTATTCTAGTAAAGCAATAAAGTCTTAATCTTATGAAAGGAAACTATGTTAAAAGACAATGTTCTATGAAAGTAAAGTCAATTATTCTATGAAAGTAAAGACAACAAAGAATTAAATTGTAATCTAGTGAAAGCAAGGGCGATTTATGAAAGTAAATGGCTACTAAGAAAGCAATGAACCTATTTTACGCTTTTGAAACTTGAAAAAAACTTGGAAAATAGATTATGAGATCAAAAATATTAAAAGTTGTGTGGCAATGTTTAGAATTCAATGATATGAAATCTATGATGTAAATTTGCTTTGCAAGAAATTGTGATATGCTCCCAAACTTTTTAAACTATGATTATACGAATGAATGTGAGATTTCACAGGGGAAAAAAAAAGAATGAATGTGAGATTTCGCAGGGGAAAAAAAAGAATGAATGTGAGATTTAAAGAGTTGGAAATGGATGCGAGAATAAAATATTGGTATATGTTTTTAGTGTTTTAAATGTAATTCAAGAACTTAATGCAATATTGTAAGAGAAAGACGCTAATGAAGAAGGATATGAAACTAATTATAAAAAGAAACATAATATCTAGTAATTAAAGAAACAAACTAAAACTATCCTTTAGTAGCCCCGAGGGTTAGTCCAAATGGTCAAGTTCTCGTTATGAAGAGCCTCGCCAATTGGGAGGTCATAGGGTCAATTCTCCTCGACTCCCTCGGGTTTAGGCTCTGCTAGTTTGGTTGGCGAGATGTGGTCCCTTCAGGTTGATCTACCTAGATTTTCCACAGAAAAAAATAAAAAAGAAAAAAAAAATAGTAAAACAAAGAAAAGGTAAAAAGGATTATACTACAGGTCTCACATGCCATAAGGGGGCCCTCCAAGTGATGCACGAGATTAATAAAGCACAAATAACTCTACTACATTGTCATAATATACTATCAAAACTCAATGGAAGAAATAAGAGCAATTTTTGAAATTAAACTGGAAACAATTGAGAGTGCAGAAATAATCATAATTCCATCATATCTCTCTGTGTTTATCCCTCTATATGAACATGTTTCCATCAAAGGAAATTACAATATTTATAGAGTTTTAAAGGCAATAACTAATTCAAAGTTCAATTTCTATAATTCAAAGCATGAAATCCTTGAAGGTGAGATCAATGTGGATCTTGGATCAAAAGAGAGTCCAAGATATTATTATCCCTACCACAAATTGGCTAAAGAGAAGCTTGTGCCAATCTATTTGTTGACTGGGTTTTGAATGACACATTAACAAACCAGTCATTCATGTAATATGGAAAGATAGAGTTCAAAGAACCAAGTAAATACCTCAAATTCTTCTGATTTGGAGGAAACCATCAATGCGGAGCCTAAATGGGCTCCTTCTACAAAAAACCCATGTTTTTGTTTTTCATAATTCATTTTAATTTTCTCAAAAAACACATCCAAAGTTGACTTGTCAAAATTGTTTCTTATTAAGCAAGTTGGTTCTTGTTACTGCGAACTAGGGTTTGGATCTAACAAATTCCATGGCAGTGTTAGGAGGGGGCTTGGGCACCCCCTCCTTTAGAGAAATCATCATTGGAAAAGGGAAGGACTTGTAAACTTCCTTCTTCACCAAACTTGATGCCCAAAATGCTTTCAATAAACTCTCAACCACCCATTCAGGAGAGGGCGGGGCGGGAAAGCGTGTCGAACAACATCCAAACAGTAACTCTAAAAGTTCAAGAAATAAAATATCAACTCAGTCGTCCAAAAACCAAGAATATTCCAACGCTAAAATAGCTACTTAAAGAGAATACATGCAAGATCATGCCATTATATGCAAGTTTATGGGCTTCTAGCCCTCAGAGAAAGTGTTGAACTGGTGGATACAACAAAAATGGCCCCCCAAGGGAGGCAACAAGATCCAGCTTAGATCTAAGGGTTTCTTCATAGTTATATTTTATTTTCTATAAGACAAAGATAGAATATTTGAAGGAGGACCTTATTTCTTCAACTCAGTAGGGTTGTATATGCAATACTGGAAGGAAAATTTCACCCCAGAAAAGAAAGAGTTCACAAGAGTGCCTATTTGGATTAGGTTATACTCTTTGCCAACATAATACTGGGCACCCTCAATTCTAAAAGGAATAGGTGACAAGATCAGAGAATATATCAAAATGTCAGAGGGAACTCGATCAGGGAACTATGTCTCCCACGCCCAAACTTGTGTTTACATAAACATCTCAGGAGCACTCCCTAAAGCAATAAAGCTTGTTTTCGTAAGGAGTTATGGGTGAAAAATATCAACTATGAGAATATGCACTTTCATTGTCGTAAATGTCATGAGCATGGGCATCTCTTCCGTGACTACCCCCAAAACACTCCACCACCGGCTAATCACCAATCTTAGCAAAGGGCATACAATCAAGGCTTCATCGGAGTAACCTATAGGAATAAGAAAGGTAGACAAACTCAAGGTAGGCAATCCTCATTAATCCAAGATAATAGAAACAAATTTGATATACCAGGGGAAGACTAGGAGGAACAAGAAAAATAAAATAACAAACAGGACATCAGGAATAACAGCAAGGCACTGACTCAACCCTCATCCCATGAAGGAGATCCAATCCTCACTGAAAACCCCAGCTCAATTGAGCAGGAAATAGAGGATATCAAAATGGAGTAAGGGAATGACAATGGTTTAATTGATAAGGAGGTCATTGAAGAAATCCTAGGAGACATGAATCATAACAAAATAGTTGAAGTATGGGAGAAGAAAGGAATGGCATCCATACCAGAGGAATACCTACAAAAGATAGAAGAAACATACCTCTATCAAGAGGAACTAAAACAAGTCATGGAAAAAAGGAAATATGGAGATCTCAACCATATTGGTATCAAACCCAACATTCTGGCAGACCAGTACAACCCCAAGGGAATAGGAAGAAAGCATGGAAGAAAATTGACTAGTCAAATCCTATAAGAGTTCAGGGTGTGACTAAATAATGAAGGCAAGGTAAGAGACCTATTTATAATCCAAAAAAATTCTCAATGAATTTAATCTCATGGAATATACAAGGTCTGAATGGACTTGCGAAATGAAAACTCCTAAACCAAAAGATCATGACAAACAAGCCGAAAATTGTTTTCATCCAAGAAACAAAAGTAGGCTTAGAAGTGATTCCATCCCTACAGAAGTAATTGTTGGAAGGGATATGAAAGAATTACCAATGTTGTCAGAGGAACAACAAGAGGTAAACTAATTCTCTAGAATGAAAAATTATTGAATCTCAAAACAACCATCTCAGCTCCCAACGTTATGTCCATTGTCTTTCAACTTATTAGAATTGTCGATACCCTATGTGTCAGTATTATTTATGGACCTCACTAAGTAGAAGAAAATATCAAAATGTTGTAAAACCTAAAGAAAATGGAAGAATCTCTCCCAAGAACCCACGAGATTATAGGATATGACTTCAATATGCCAATCAACCTGAATGAGAAAAAAGGGGGCCTCAGAAGGATGGACAGAGATGTGGAAGCCTTCAAAGAAGCAACCAATAGTTTGGAAATGGTGGATGTGGAAATCCATAAAGGAAAATTCACATTGAATCATATGGGAGGAGGATAAAGGAAAATAGCCTCTCGTCTGGATCAATTTCTCATTTTTGAATACATCCTCCTAGCCAATTATGAAATCGAAGGAAAATTTCTCCCTTATGCAGGCTCAAATCACTGAATAATAGCTCTAGAGATTCAACTCATTGGCACCTCGAGAAATAGACCATTTCGCTTTGAGGCCTTCTGGCTTAACCACCCTAAATTCCAATCCAAAATAAAAGAATGGTATAATGAGGACCTCCAACTGTGGGGCTCAAAAATGTACTTCTTTCTACAAAATCTCAATAATATCAAAAACAGAGCAAAAAAATGGAATAAGGAAGTCTTTGGGGACATTTTAAAGGACAAGAAATATCTATAAAAAAAATGGAGGAGCCCCAATATGACATCATCCTCAGCAAGACCACAACCCAGTTGCAACAAAAAGAGAAGGAATTGCAACAAAGATGGGAAATGAGGGCCAAGCAAGAAGAAAAACTATGGCAACAAAAATCCTAAATTCAATGGCTAAAATGCAGAGAATGAAATACAAAATTCTTCCACAAACCAATGATTCAACATAGGAAAGCTAACAGGATCCTATCTTTGAAGCAAACTAATGGAAACATGATCACCTCTCATGAAGACATCTCAACAGAGATCAATAGTTTTTTTGGGAATCTCCTTGTTGAAATATGGCAACAAGAATATTCCAATTTAATTTGTCCTTGAATTAAACTGTGAATTAAAATCGAATTTAGTCTTAACAGCTACTTGGAAATAATTAATTAATTTATTTTAAATTAATTAGTTGGAGAAATTCAAGTTAGAAGTCTTTCTCCAACTAATTAGTTCCAAATTGTTTGAGGAACTAATAGTGAGTTAACAGTCAGTTGATGCATTAATGCACTCAACTAGTGCTACTCCAGTTAACTGAAAATTCCTCATCAGAAAATCATGCATGTCTATTCTGAGAAAGACCTAGTTGAGATTAATGTTCAAGGACAGTGTACTATCAATTGCATGTGCTTTCTCATGGAGAAAACTCATGCATGCAGTCAAGGATTCATCCTTGAGGATTGGGCAGTTTTGAAGGCTTGTTTTTCCACTTGCTAAAAGGAAAATCATCCACAAGGAACAACACAAGGAAATAGGAGCTTGGAGGGCAGAGAGGAAGGCTGGAGAGAAGCCATTTCCTATGAGAATTTGTGAGGATTGTACTGAGAACTGGCTAGTTGTGAGAGCTAAGGGTTTATATAATTCCTATGTATTTCCACCATGTATGATAATAGTGTGGGGTTTTTATCTGAGACTTCCCCAAAGTATTTTCATGTGTATTGTGCCATTGATTCTTCTTCTTCTGGTTATATTGTTCAGATCGATCTTTAAGCTTCCTCAAATTGATAGTAGAAGTATGTTATAGTATTCTACTTTGATTTATATTGCATTATCAAGTTAACCTATCATAGATTTTCTACATGGTATTAGGGCTGTGAACAGTATACTGAGAATAGAATTCGAAGTTTGAAGTTCGAGGTTGCAGGTGCAAATTGAATTCATATCATACTTCAAGGTTGGCCAATGGCATTCTATGGATTGAGACTCAAGTATGCCTTGGAAGGTAGCTCGAATTACATAGCATGGAAAGATAGAATGGAGGTTGTATTTGAAGACAATGGCTTGAAGGAATTCATTGATCAAGAAATCCCAAAGCCAACTTCAACTAATGCACAAGAGTTGGCTGAGTGGAAGAAGTGTGTGGTGAAGGCGAGATGGATCATCCTTGAGGGAGTTCGAGACCATATTATCTCGAGTCTTCATGGGAAGGATACTCCATTTTCAATGTGGAAGACATTGAAGGACCTCTATCAAAACAGTAGCGACCAGAGGAAATTGGCGCTCAAGGATAAGCTTCGAAGAATCAAGATGAAGGGTGATACTATTTCCACATATCTAAACAAGCTCACCACATGCAGAGATGAGCTTGGCAGTGTGGGAATAACTACTGCCAATGATGATATGGTGATCCTCGCTCTCCTTGGCCTTCCAAACAGTTGGAATAGCTACCAAGACTCTGTGAATGGAAGGGAGAAACTGCCAGATTGGGAATGACTGTGGTCAGATCTCATGCAGGAGGAGATCAGGAGGATCACATGAGATGGTTCTTCATCCAAGAATGATAATGAAGAAAATATGGCCTTAGCAAGTAAGGCAAGGAAAGGGAAGGGGAAGGCTTCCCATTTCAATCGAATTCTTCTCATGGAGGGAAGAAGGGTGACATGTCTAAAGTAAGATGCTTTAATTGTCATGAGATGGGACATTATGTGACTAATTTCCCATCGAATAATTCCAAGAAGGGATCCTCAGAAGGATCGGAAGGTGATGCATTTGCCTCTCAGTTCTAAATGGACTTGACCCTCATCACATGCATGGTGTCATCGATGATGGGTTGTGTCTGGTATCTTGACAGTGGAGCCTCATTCCACATGACCTGTGATAAAAATTTATTCAGTGCCTTGGAGGAGAAAGACCTCAATATGTGCATAGAGATGGGTGATGATGGAAGGTATAGTGTTTCAGGAGTGGGCACAGTCGCTTTTCAGAGGGAGCATGGAGCTCCTCTCACCTTGATAGGTGTGATGTATGTGCCTGGACTGAAGAAGAACTTGGTATCAGTCATGATGTTGGAGTACAAAGGCTACGATGTTGTCTTCAGTAAAGGAAAAGCATTCCTAAGACACATAGCCACGAGTGAGACCAAGAGGATATGGATTCAGGTGAAGAATATCTACAAACTAGAGGTAGATGATTGTGCAGCATTGAGTACGAAAGTAGAATTGGTGCAAATCCAAGACATTGGCGAGTTGTGGCATGGGTGTTTGGGCCATTTGCATCATGGGGCTTTGAAGATAATGCAGCAAATATCTACAGGACTTCCCAAAGGTAAACTTGAGCAAGTTGACACATGCAAAGGTTATACCTTGGGAAATTACACCAAGTCTTCCTTTCATGATCAAGACAGTCGAGCAGAGGCTATCTTAGAGTGAGTTCATATTGATTTGTGTGGACCATTGTCGACGGCATCCACAGTGAAGCAAAGGTATTATGTGATTTTCATTGATGACTATTCTCGTAAATGTTGTATTTATTTCATGCATAAGAAGGACCAAACTTTCACAAAGTTTTGTGAGTTCACAGCTTTGGTCAAGAAAGAGTCAGGGAAGAAGATCAAGGCCTTGAGAAGTGACAACAGTGGATAATATGTCTCTCAAGAGTTTAAGGACTTATGTGTAGTGGAAGGAGTTAAACGAGAGCTGACAACACCTCATAACCCACAACAGAATGGGGTGGCCGAGAGGAAGAACAAAACTATTGCAGGGGCAACACGGGCAATGCTGCATGACCAGCACCTACCACTTCGCTTGTGGGCTGAGGCATGCAACACAGTGGTCTATTTGCAGAATAGAAGCCCGCATCGCATACTTGGGATGAAGACACTAGAGAAAGCTTTCTCCGATAAGAGACCAGATGTGGGTCACTTCAGGATCTTTGGCTCATCGGTATATTGCCATGTGACAAAGGATGCACGGAAGAAGCTTGAGCTGATAGTAGAGTTGGGGATATTTGTGGGGTACATTGATACACCTCACAACTATCGGGTGTACTTGCCTACCAGTTGAAGGACAGTGGTTCGCAGAGATCTCAAGTTTGATGAGCAGAAGGCCATCAAAGTTTCCCTTGAGAAGGAACTCCAACTACAGGCTGTGGAGGAACTGTTGGTTCCTAAGGAGGAGGAGCCTCAAACTCATGCAGAGCAACCGCATGCAAAGGTTCCAAGAGTGGAGACATACACTCAAGCAGAGTTCCAGAGATGGATGGAAGCACACACGAGAAGTTGACATATTGTTGGAGGATGCAAGAGAGAATGTGGGAGCACCATCTTCTCAACGCAAATAGAGGAGGTCACCTAGGAGGTGCACTAGATACATGGCCCTTGCTGGGGAATGTGTTGAGACCGAGCCATCTTCCTTTGAGGAAGCACTGCAGCAGCCGATTTGGGTTGATGCTATGGTGGAGGAGTATGACTCCATAGTTCGTAATAGTGTTTGGGATGTGGTTCTAAGACTGGAGAACAAGTCAGTTGTGAGTTCCCATTGGCTTTACAAGGTAAAGCAAGCTGCTGATGGTAGTGTGGAGAAGCATAAGGCAAGATTTGTTGCCTGTGGCTTTTCACAGGTCGAGGGGAATCATGTTGCTGCAATATATTTCGACAGAGGAGAAAGATGCTAACATTTTGACAAAGGCATTATCAAAGTGTAAATTTGAGTTCCATAGAGACAAGATCGGGGTGGCAGATAATCCCTTTCTTGTTGAGAGGGAATGTTGAAATATGGCAACAAGAATATTCCAATTTAATTTGTCCTCGAATTAAATTGTGAATTAAAGTCAAATTTAGTCTTAACAACTACTTGGAAATAATTAATTAATTTATTTTAAATTAATTAGTTGGAGAAATTCAAGTTAGAAGTATTTCTGAAGTCATGCAAGAGTTGTCGCTTAAATTAAGTAAATAAGATTGAGTTATATTTGAGTTGTAATTAGTTAACTCATTTATTGAGTTAAGTCCAGTTAAATTAGTTCCAAACTGTTTGAGGAACTAATAGTGAGTTAACAGTCAGTTGATGCATTAATGCATTCAACTAGTGCTACTCTAGTTAACTGAAGATTCCCTGATCAGAAACTCATGCATGTCTATTCTAAGAAAGACCTAGTTGAGATTAATGTTCAAGGACAGTGTACTATGAGTTGCATGTGTTTTCTCATGGAGAAAACTTATGCATGTAGTCAAGGATTCATCCTTGAGGATTGCACAGTTTTAAAGGCTTGATTTTCCACTTGGTAAAAGGAAAATCATCCACAAGGAACAATGCAAGGAAATAGGATCTTGGAGGGCAGAGAGGAAGGTTGGAGAGAAGCCAAGACTGTCTGTGAGCATATGTGAGGATTGTGCTGAGAGTTGGCTAGTTGTGAGAGATAAGGCTTTATATAATTCCTATGTATTTCCACCATGTATGATAATACAATAGTGTGGGGTTTTTATCTGAGACTTTCCCCAAAGTATTTTCATGTGTATTGTGCATTTGATTCTATTTCTTCTGGTTATATTGTTCAGCTCAATCTTTAAGCTTCCACAAATTGATAGTAGAAGTAAGTTATAGTATTCTGCTTTGATTTATATTGCATTATCAGGTTAACTTATCACAGATTTTCTACACTCCTATAGCAACCTAATGAGGATAGGAGCCATACCATTCAAGAGATTTTTCAGCACATCCCAAAGGTCTTATATGCATATCACAACACTATGTTGCTTAAGGAAATCACTGAGCAAGAGGTGGAGGAGGCTATCATGTCCATATCCTCAGGTAAAGCCCCAGGACTTGATGGTTTCTCTACAGACTTCTTCAAAGCCTACTAGCCCATGCTAAAGGAAGAGGTTCATGCCATAGTGGAGGACTCAAGATACTCTAAGTTAATTATGGGAGCTCTTAATGCCACCTTTATCACTCTAATCTCGAAATAAAAAGGTGTTGATGCTGCAAAGAGGTACATGTAATTTCCCTTTGTAATGTCATTTGCAAAATTATTTTAAAAGTAATAAAAAATGGACAGAAACCTCTACTTGCCCTCCTATTCTCTCAAATCCAATCAGGCTATGTAGAGGGAAGACAGATCTTAGGCAACTGCATAATCCTCTCTCATGAAATTATTCATTCTATCAATCTCACCAAACAACGAGGGATGCTAATGCAGCTAGACACATCAAAATCCTTTGACAAAATTGGTTGGAAATACATGAGATAAGTTCTAAAACAATTTATATTTCACTAGAACTATATAGCTTGGATAATGGCTCTATGACTAGGGATTTATTCTCCATACTAGTCAATGAAGCCCCTGCTCAACCCTTCTTGCCCACTAGAATAATTAGGCAGAGTGGTCCTCTATCACCCTTCCTATTCATCATAATGGTTGAAGGATTGGGTAAAACAATCACGACTACCAAGGAAAGTAATTAGCTTAGTGGTCTCAAACTTCATGACAACTCAACCAGCTCCACCCATCAGCAATTCATGGATGAAACCTTTCTTATGGGAATCCCCATTGTAGCAGAAGCCTGGAAACTTAAATAGATCTTGAATCTCTTCTCTGAGGCCTCTGAAACCTCCATCAAATTATTGAAATCCAAAGTATTTTACTTTAATTCCCCCTACACATAAAACGAAACAATAACCAGGATCCTTAGTTTCCAAATTTTCTCCTTCCAATCCAGGTACCTATGGGTTCTCCTTACTAACAAAGTACTCAGGGAAACCACATGGGAAGCCTTACTTTCGAAGCTCCAAGACAAACTCAACCGCTAGACCTTTTGTTCCCTTAACCTAGTGGGGAGGCTAGTCTTGGTAAAATCAATCCTGCAAGTCATGCCTCTCTATATTTTTTCTGCCCTAGCTGCTCCCAAAAATGTTTTGAAAACTATCAATAACCTTCAAAGGAATTTTCTCTAGAGAGGTTCAGAGGAAAGAAGAAAATGGGCTTTGGTACGCTGGGAGAAACTTTTCAAACCTAAACCTGTTGGAGGACTAAGTCTCTGGGACCCAGAAATCAAGGGAAATGCTCTCGAAGTCAAGACTGAATGGAAATGGTTGGAATCTCCGAACACCCCTTAGGTGAGCCTATGGAAAGAAAAGTATGCTCCTAACAATCCAGAGAAGGATCTTATCTGACTAGAAGGATTGGTAAACTATTGACCATCTAGAATCATTTTTGGAAAAACAAACCCATTATCCAATAACACTACTTCTAGGAAATATGAAATGGTCAAAGCTCACTCTTTTGGGAAAATACTTGGCAAAAACTCCCTAAATTGAATAAAGGGGCCCAAACATCTCTGCAGGAACAAATGCAAGCCATACAAAAATTCTTGGTCTCTCACTACTGTAAAAACACCCCTCAGGAAAACAAATGGAGAACTTGGATTGACAAAGAAGAGTGGCAGCCTCTCCCAGAAGACCTCAATTGGGAATCTTTTTGGAAGCTCCTTTGGGATCACCAAATTGTCTTAGATCAAGATGATGAGAAACTGAGATGGGGAGCAAATTAGGAGGAGCCTTCCTCAAAGAGGCCTATGGATACCTAGTTGAACATAATTAGTTAGAAATGAACCCCTGATGGAATTCTCTATGGTCCAAAAATCGTTGGCTGAAGATAACTTTGTTTCTATGGTTGGTCATGTAGGGTAAAATCCTCACTTGGGACAAATTTCTGAAGCATGGCTTCACAATCCCATCCAGATTCATTATGTGTGGGCACCAAGAAGAAACAATAAATGATTTGCTAAAGAATTTAAAATTTTCCTCCTCTATTTGGGATTTGGGGGTGGAGGTTTTTAGAATGACAGACATGAACATAACCTCCATCCAGGGCGTCCTCAAAACCTGGAGAACTCAAATATCCACCCATCCTATAGTTAACAAAGCATGGGAACTATTTCCAGGAGCATTATGTTGGGTTCTATGGAAAGAGTACAATGTTATAATTTTCAAAGAAATGCAAGTTATAGAGGAATTACTCCTTTTCAGGGTGAAGACGATCATTCAAGTATCGGTCTCGGTCTTTAATATTTTTCCTTAACAAGGACAACCCCGAGCTTTAGATACTAGAACTATATAGCTCCTTTAGCTCGAGCAAAGTTTGGCCTCTACCACGTGAACCCCCTTAGTTACTGCAGACATCCCAGAGAAATGGTCCCCTCCAAACATAAATGTTTGCAAGCTCAATTTCAACAAAGCCTCGAGGGGAAACCCAAGGCAAGTAAGATTCAAAGGTGTTTTCAGGGACCACGATGGGGATATATAATGGATATATTTTGGAAAACTATGATTTCGCACAAATAATACAGAAAAGTTGCAAGCTTTGGAACAGGGTCTTGAAAACACAAAAACCTGCAACTTTGCGCTATTAACCATGGAAGGAGACTCAACTATTGTTGGGTTGTGTTATATTCTTTCCATGACTAGTCCACATAGTTAACCGGGGGGTTAGAAGGGGGGCAGAGCCCCCCCTTCGTTGCACCGATTACGTATTGGGGGGAGTCACAGGGGGTTTGAGGGGTGCAGGTAACCCCACTGTATGAGGTCCGAGGCAGTGCCCTGAAAAATTTTGGTTTTGGACCCTATGTTAGGTTGGGTGGACCTACTTATGGTTTTTTGCATGGTTTTCACACATGGTTTTGGACGTGATGGTTTTTTGTCCATGGTTTTGGATGCGATGGTTTTCGGCCCATGGTATTGAATTCTTCGGCATGTATAAATATGTATTGTAACATTGAAAGGAAAATAATGAAAAATCAAGCTAGTAGTCCCAGTTTTGGGATCCAGGGGAAAATCTCTGTATATATGTGTTTTGTGTGTTATGCTATCGCATTGTTTATTTTCTGTGTTTTAGAATTCATATGCAAGTAATTTCTGTATGGGGTTAAAACCTACATTTGGTATCAGAGTTGTTTTGGCTTCAAGGGGACGCCTTTTTTGCTTAGGGGTTTCACTCGGGCCTGTGGTAGACCCTGTTCAATGGGAGATCTGCGAGATCGATTCTGGTAGTGAAAGAAGATGACGAGTAGTGGAAAGATAGAGATCGATAAATTTAATGGTCAGAGTTTTGGGTTGTGAAAATCAAGATGGAGGATCTGTTGGTGGATAAATATCAGTGGATCGCAGTAGATCCGGGTACTAAACCAACGAGAGTGTCTGATGAAGAATGGAAGAAGTTGAATCGAAAGGAAAAGAGCACAATACGATTATGTGTCTCAAATTTAGTATTGTTGAATGTATCAGGGGAAGCTACGGCAAAGGTTTTGTGGGACTAGTTAGGGACTTTGTACCAATCTAAGTCTCTGGTGAATAAACTGTTCCTACGGAAAAAGCTGTATAACCTGAGGATAAAAGATAGAGACTCGGTGAAAAAGCATTTGAATGCATTTAATATTGTGGTAAGTCAGTTATCGTCTATTGATATCAAAATTTCAGATGAAGATAATGCATTAGTTTGCTATGTTCTCTACCAGATTAGTGGGATAGTCTAGTTTGCAATAGGTAGAAATGCAACTGCCTTGCAGTTTGATGAATAGTCTCATCCTTGCTGACGAAGGAGATGAGAAAAAAAAATATGGAGAGCCAGAATGGTGATGCCTTGCCTGTACGAGGATGGTCCCAAAATAGAAACAAAAATAATTCATTGAGTGGGATATCTAAATCTACAGGAAAACTTGTAAAGGTGGTGTGCTGGAAATCCGGAAAGGAAGGGCGCTACAAAAGGGACTGTAAATCTAAAACTCCTGACAAAGGAAAGGGATCTAATGATGCTCCTTCTGCAGAGGCAAAAACCACCTTAGATGAAGGTGGGGATGTGTACTTGGCTTCTTCAAGTACACATGTAGATCATGAGGCATGGTTGATTGACTCAGGTGCATCCTTTCGCTTTACTCCCCATAAAGAGTGGTTTTGCGAGTATGAGAAATATGATGGTGGTGATGTCTTCTTAGGGGATGATAGGAAGGCTAGAATCGTTGGTCGTGGAAATTAAAGTTGAATTTGGAAGGTGGAAGGGTTAGAACACTTTCGAGTGTTCTACATATTCATGCATTGGCCAGAAATCTAATTTCTGTAAGCAAGCTGGATGATGCAGGTGTAAAAACAATGTTCGAGAAGGATATTTACAATATGGTTCGGGGAGAACTGGTATTGATGCAGGGAGTTCGAATTGGAACTCTATACAAGCTGCAAGGTAGCACTGTTGTTGATGGG
>APFE030483305.1:113156-124253 GCA_000404065.3 Pinus taeda | reverse complement strand
GTATGTGGATGATATGTTGCTGGTTGGAAATGACAAAGAAATTATCCAGGATTTGAAGACCCAATTGTCCTCCAAATTCAACATGAAAGATCTTGGTGATGCAAACTATATTTTGGGCATGGAAATTAAAAGAGATTGGGCAAAGAGGAAGCTCTTGTTAAACCAGAGGAAATATGTCGAGACAATATTGCAGAGGTTTAATATGCAGGATAGTAAACCGATGAAGGTTCCTATTCTTGTAGGTGTAAAGTTATATGTTGAATAGTGTCCCAAGACACAAGAGGAAGAGGATATGTCCTGTGTTCCATATGCAAGTGCAGTCGGTAGCCTGATGTATGCGATGGTATGTACTCGACCAGACATTGCACATGCAATGGGAGTATTGAGCAGGTTTATGTCAAAACCAAGGAAGGAGCATTAGACAGCAATGAAGCGGGTTTTCAGGTATTTGCATGGCACTAGTGATTACAGCTTGTGCTACCAAGGAAGACTAGGATTGGACAGAGTTTTGGATATCCGTGGATTTGTTGATGCGGACTGGGCTGGAGATTCAGATTAGAGAAGATCTACAAGTGGGTATGTGTTTAACGTATTTGGAGGTGCAGTCAGTTGGATGAGTAAGAAACAATCTATAGTGGCACTATCAACTACAGAGGCAGAATACATGGCATCCACTCATGCAAGCAAGGAAGCAGTTTGTTTTCAAATATTGCGTTTAAATATGGGGTTAGTACAGGGAGCTATAAGGATAGACTATGACAACCAAAGTGAAATTTTCTTAGCAAAGAACCCTGCTTACCATTCAAAGACAAAGCACATTGATGTTCAATATCACTTTGTGATGGATATGTAGAAGACAAAAAGGTGTTGTTGGTAAAGGTGGATAGTTTGAAGAATACTACAAATGCATTGACAAAATCTGTGAGCTCTAAGAAGTTCTCTTGGTGTATAGGAACAATGGGCGTTGCAGGGATGGATAAATTACTAAGCTCTCTTGTGGCCCCCTGTGGAAAGAAAACAACAAGTGGGAAAATGTTGGGTTGTGTTATATTCTTTCCACGACTAGCCCACATAGTTAACCGGGGGGTTAGAAGGGGGGAGGAGCCCCCCCTTCGTTGCATTGATTGCATAGTGGGGGGAGTCATAGGGGGTTTGAGGGTTGTAGGTAACCCCACTCTATGGGGCCCAGGGCAAGCCCCCAGAAAATTTTGGTTTTGGACCCTATGTTAGGTTGGGTGGACCTACCTATGGTTTTGTGCATGATTTTCACACATGGTTTTGGACGTGATGGTTTTCGGTCCATGGTTTTGGATGCAATGGTTTTTGGCCCATGGTATTGAATTCTTCAACATGTATAAATATTTGTTGTAACATTGGAAGGAAAATAATGAAAAATCAAGATGGTAGTCCCGGTTTTGGGATCCAGGGGCAAATCTCTGTGTATATGTGTTTTATGTGTTATGCTCTCGCATTGTTTATTTTCTGAGTTTTAGAATTCGTATGCAGGTAATTTCTGTTCGGGGTTAAAACCTACACCTACGGCGATTAACATTACCAAGAAACTCCAACACGACACCTTGGTCTGCAAGGTCACCACCAACTGGAAATTATCCAAGCTCCTCCAGCATATCAAAGGACACAATACAGCCTAGTTGGGGTCCACTTTCAAGCGATTAAATGGAAGGTTAATTCTCTCCCTGGCAGGCTAGGAAACGAAGGGACATATGTAAGGGAGGTCATATGCTCCAAAGCATGGCATGAGACACTTGCCAACATGTTGTGCAATGACTGCAAGGACATCAATCGAAAGGACACGACGGATATTGGCGACCCAGATTTGATCCACCTTCGCTCCCTCCAACAAAAATCCTCATGATTTCAAAGGATGAAGGGAATTAGGGAGGTGTTCTCAAATCTCCTCCACGCACCCTCCCTCTTAGAGCTCTTAATCAACTCTCGAACAAAGGAAAAATGACTTGCTCGGGGAAATATTGACGCAACTTCTCGTACCCTCAAAACGACTGTAGAATGAATTACTATGATGCCTGGAACGATCTTATTGTACACATGATGGGAAGGTGCTTTGATGTTTCCATAATCATCCAAGTTTTATTAAAGGAAAGGGAGCCCAGCTTGTTTCTCAACTTCAACTCAAGTTTCCCTTCCATGTTTTTGTTCTCTGCAATTTTCCTCTTTTTTAATATTACCACCCATTTCCCTTACCCTTTTTTTCTTGTCGCTTCCCCCCCTTTTGTATCGCCACCTATTGTCTTCACCCTCCCTGTGTTTGCAAGATGGATCATCTCCCCCATTCTAGCAGGGCTTCCTCCTCTGCCCAAAGGGGAAGGGATCGCAGCAGTGATTGATGGAGACAAGCCAATATGCATACCCAAACTAGACTTGATACTACAACCCAACAACTTGTCCTTAACTATCATAGCTCAATTTCGCCTGATACTAAAGTTGAAACTAATCGGATTGAGGATAAGGTAAAGGAAATCCAACGAAACACCAACAATGAAGATGTGTATGCCCAATTTGAATGGATCATGAACCTAGGGCTCACAAGAGCTTGAGATAATTTATACAGCCGCACCATCAACGTTACATGGAATATGAAAACTCTGCTAAGGTTATCCATGCAAGAAAACATAAAGGATAAGAAGATTTTGGAGAATAAGATCAACCTATTGGACATGAAATTTACCATGTATGTCAAAAAGGACTCTCCCTAGGGTGATTCGACCACATAAAACATCAGACATTGGATCATGGGTGAGTGGATCACCTTCCACACCCTGACCCATCTGTAGGAGGATGACGTTGAAGCATGTGGATCACAAATTGACCCAACTCATCTGGGAGAACTAAATTTCAAGTTAAGTGTCATGGCTAGTAAATTTTTTACCACTTTTGTAAACTTTGCCCCATGTTTCCTCAGTCTCATTGTTCATTAGTTTAGAAAGGGTTTGGTTGTGACCAACCCAAGTCATCGAGTCAGTAGAAGAAACATGGGAAGCTCTGCCATGGAGTGTTTTGCCTATAATTATGTAATTATGTTTGTTATTAGATCTAGCAGGCTTATGAATTTCCATGAGTACAAATTTCCAAAGATTGACCAATATTGCAGGTGGTTTGGTTTTCTAATGGGTCGACATGCAATGATTTTGATGTATCCTTATTTTGTTTTCATGAAGTAATATAACCTCTTGCTTACAAAAAAAAGGTGTTTCTTATTGCTTTTGATCAAATGTTGGAGGTTCAAATGTGCAATATGGGTGAGATTTGAACAACAGAAATCCATATTGGGGGTTTTAGAAACAAAACCCATGTGCTTGATTTCCTTCTAGAATGGTGCTAATACCTTGATCACAAAGACGATTATTGAAACTCAGATTGAGCTATTGAAACTGAACGAGAAAAAATTCATTAGTAAAACCAAGCATAATTATTTTCAATTCATTAAAAATAAAGGAAAATCGACAATAATTAGCCACTTAGATAGATAGAATCTCATTATGATACTTTGTGAAGAATTATGGTAAAAATGGTCGCAAGTGAGTGAGATGGTGCAATCTATGGTTGGATGTAATGGTTTAATGAATGAAAAAGATAAGTGAAAATTATGACAAATCAGTGACCCAACAACACTTCCGTAAACAACTTATGGTACCTCCATGTACAATCACTACTCGAAATTATGGTGTTGAAAATCCAAAGCAACAAAGAAGTTTTTCCAATTTGTAATTGATGAATTTATGGGTACTATTTTGAGGCTTTATGGAGTATTTATGCCAACTAATGCGTGACAAGATACTTTTGGAGTAGTCTCTTCTAGCTCTAGATATTATGATGGTTCCAATTATTGGTCATCTTCCTCTTCACAATATATGTAGAGTAAATTATTCTCACCGCATTTATGCTCCTTATTGTTATTGTTGTCACAATTGAAACATATTCCTCTTGCTCTTATTTCGTCCATTTTTTGAGGTGTCAAACTTGTCTATTGAGTGAATTTATGAGAGGGAGAATGATGTTATCTATAGTTGTTAGTGGCTACTCTTCTAGTAGTCATAATTTTAATTTAATCTTTCCTTGTAATACTAGAAGCATGCTTTAGGGATTTAGGTTCAAAGAGACACACCTCATGTTGGATGTTTCCTTTAAAGTTCCCATGAAAAGGTCCAACAAATTTTCCTTTGAAATGTTCTTTACCTTGAGACTCAAATTTTGGAATTGTTAAATGGGGTCTATAATTGGACCTATTTGTCAAATATTTACCAGTTGATTAAATAATGTGTTTCTCTTAATATCCCCATAATGTGTTATCAATTCCTCTGTAAAAAAAGGACCAAGATACAATAGATTCATTTTTCCCTTCATAAAACCATTGATACCATACAAATTGATCATTTTCTAAATATATGGATCCAATATTTACCTTTTGTAAAGATATCACTTGGTGTAGATCAAAGTATTGCTCCATTTGGAATATCCATGTTATAGGATTTTTACCATCAAACTTCCTCACATCAATCCTCTAAATAAATTAGTTCCTTAGTGTTGACTTGAAGCCTTGATGATGTGGATCTTGGATTGAAAAATCACGATTAAGGTTTTATGATTCAATATTTGTGCTCTCCAATTGTGATAAAATACTCACTATACATGATTGAGTTCCAGCACAATTGTTCTCCTTATTTTCATGATTTCCTAGGATCTCCATATCTTTTTTAAGAAGCCTTTCCAAGAGAATATTTTCCATGGAATTCTTGTATTTTTATATTTCTTTCTTGACATATTTTGTATTTCTTCCTTGTGTCCCTCCATATTGTGTTCCATATTTTTTACTTATCTTTCACCTATGATAGTTGACTTTCTAACTTGGATACTTGGTACTAGACACCTTCTATTTCTTCATGAGCCAAGGATGATATGTATAGAGGTTTGAGCGTTAAGTAACTTTTGAAGCACTTTACGAGCCATGTGAGTAAATAATAATGATCTTGCTTTTCCTCTTTGTCACAAATTTTGAATCACAAGAAATAGATTTTACAATTAAAGTTATGTCAATTATAAGTATGTATTTTCAAAACTCTATTATGTAAAATATCTAGATAATCGACCTTTTCCCTAATATAATTTTAAAATTTGAGCCATTATGAATCTAAAATTTTAGATATAGTACTTTGATGTATATTCTTTGCAATTCCATGGGTCTAACCAAAATTTCATGTGTCAAGTGAAAGTTATGGTAATTTTTGCAAAACCCATCGATTTTTGGTCTCTTCCTAAGAGAAAACATACGTGTCCAAATTTTCAAATATGATTTTGAATTTTTTATCTCAATGTGTCTCCTCAGATCCCTAAAAATTTCATGATCTATAAATTCTCTGGGAGAAAGTAACAACAAAAATCCAAGATCACTCATTTGAAATTGATTTTAGGACTATTCATAAATGCTAACTTCCAAATTTATATCTCCAAAAATTAAGTGAAACAAAATCTAAAATTTGAATTAGATATACTTTGAGATCTCTTTTTAGTATCTAAAAAAATTTGTGATCTAAAACAAAATGAAAACTCTAAGATTACTAATTTGAAACACTAATTTCAGGACCTTTCACAAACCCTAACTATTCTCTAAAATTATAGTGAAACAAAATCTAAAATTTGAATAGTTGTACTTCAAAATCCCTTCTCAATCTTACCAAATTTTACAGTCTGAAGCTTCCTATAAAAATGGTTATAGAAAAAATTCTACGATGCCTCATTTGAAGCAAAAAAAACCAAGGTTCATATGCTTTGATACCAAATGTAATGAACCATGCACCTTAAAAATAATAAGAAATGAATACAATCCACTTCAAGGGTGGAGCATCCTTTTATAATGAATAAAATACAAGACAATATATTATGATCCTAAGACTAGGACTCCTTGGTGTATATATAGGTGACAAAGGATCCAATTATAATGAAAGTGTACAATGAAAGGTTATGGCTTGCATAACAATATAAAAATAAAAATATAATAACTCAATATATAGGGCTTGATAAGGGGTTTTAGGATTAACATGAGATTTGTCTAAAGCTTAACATTTCCATGACAACTACTCTCTTCAACTAGCTTACTCAATTTCTCCAAATACATACCATATCTTGATGTCTAAAGACTATATAGTCAATCTAAAGGAAATATTATTCATTCAAATTGTGAAGTAGGAGATCATTTGGTTTCACTTATCGTTACTAATAGTAGTAAAAAAAAACTATTGTATTTTTGGCTAATTTCAAAATTACAACTTCCTATTAAAATCCATCATACTCCCTATAATTTTATTATTTCAAGAAGACGATATGAAAAACCTTTACATATACCATCAACTCACTTAGGAAACCAAGGGCATCCATAACTCCACTCTAAGGTCGCAACCCTAAATTTATTAAGGCACACCCATCACACATACACCTCAATGGTCATTGATCAACATGGATGGACATGATCGAAAGTTTATGGTTAGAAGAGATGAATTTGGACACCATTGCACAATGTCAAGGTGCTCATATCTAGTTCCCTTGCTAAAATTGGGTGCAACCTTACAGCTTGCATTAATTGGATGCACTAAGAGAAGGTTGCTTGGCAGGGAACTTGGCAAGGGAAGATAAAATGGAGGTTATGTTAAATGGGCTTGTCTATCTACAAGAATGATGCAAGGTGGACAAAAATAGCATAGCGAATGTGATTGGATTTTATATAGTTGGTTGTTTGGGCTATATACAAATCGAAATGAGTTTAGCATTCCACACTTAGGCGTTGTGATGGATAGCAAAAGTGTCTTCGCTAAACATAAGTATCCATAAATAACACAACCATTTGATACACTTGTCAGGCATGCCCATCCTAAATGGACATGGATGCCTTGGGCATACTTATTAGGTGCATGGAACTTTTGGAAAAACACTATTATAAGTTGGATAATCGGTGGATAAGTGATGGAGGGGATAGAGGAACTGTTAGACATAACTAAAGTTAAAAGTGTGGGTACTTGGGTCCACCTTAAAGCGAAGGGGATGGCAAGTATAAATAAGGTTTCTTATAAAGGGAGGATGCCTCAAGAGTGTAAAGGCATAAGAGAATAAATCATTCACAAAGAGTGTAATGGAGCTCTATAATTGTGCTAATTTTAAGGTTGGCATAATAGGGCATTTACATTGGCTAATTGAGAAGAAGAAGAGTACCTAACATATGCTATATGGCCTTTGTGTTTTTTAGGATTTAGACTGTGAGAGTTTGTTAGGTAGAGGCATAAGGAAATATTTCCTTAGAATCATCATGCATATGTTAAAGATTTGCAAATAGAAATTTGTAGTTCTCTTGTAAGATAAGAAACCTACCTTGGGTGTTGCTTATACATGTGTGCTTTAGACATTTTATATGTTTTATGTTATTAGCCTTTGCTTTTCTTTGTGATGAATAAGCATTGAAATATTATATAAGCGTTAAAGTAGGGACCCAATGATCACAAGACAAAAATAAAATAAAAATAAAAATAAACCAATAATAATAAAATTCTTTTGAATAGTAAAAAGAAAGCCTAAAAATTAAAATACAATTAAATAGATTTTTAATTTAGGTATTAAAAAAGTACAAACAAGGTTATTCACCAATATTATTTAATTTAATTTAATTTAGTTTATTTATTAATTATTATATTCATTCAAAAAATTATTAGTAAATTTAATGACCCAAAAGATATAATAATAATAATAAAATAAAAATAAAATTTAGGAAGAACTGGTAGGGACCGAGTGATCACTAATCTTCCAACCAGCATCCTAGTTTAGATTGCAAGGCTTCCTATCAATCTCAATGGCCTCCATAAACATCCGATGAATGAAATGATCAACCCTTGCAATGACTCGGGCCTCTTCAATGCAGATGTGATGTTTCGTCTTTTTCTGCATGCTCCGCAAAAGCTAAGGAGCGGTTCCTCCTATGTTTTATGTCAATCGCGTGCTCATGTATCCTTTGATTTATCGAATGGCCAGTTTCACCAAAGTAGGGGGCCCCACAAGAAAATGGAATTTCATATACATCTTTCATGTTCTTAGGATCAACCGGGTCTTTTACAGACCTTAAGGGAGCTTTGAATGGTGTTAAGGGGCCTAAAGGTAGAGGGAACCTTATGCTTTTTCAATATTCTAGTAATATTATCAGTCTATAAAAGACTCAGTTGATCCTAAGAACATGAAAGTTGTATATGAAATTCCATGTTCTTGCGGAAACCCCTACATTGGTGAAATTGGTCGTTCGATAAATCAAAGGATATATGAGCACGCAGTTGACATAAAACGTGGGAGGGATCGCTCCTCAACTTTGGCAGAGCATGCAGAAAAGATGAAACATCACATCTGCATTGAAGAGGCCCGAGCCATTGCAAGGGTTGATCATTTCTTTCATCGGAATTTTAGGGAGGCCATTGAGATTGATAGGAAGCCTTGCAATCTAAACAAGGATGATAGTTGTAAGATTAGTGATCATTGGGTCCCTACTATTTCTTCCTAAATTTTATTTTTATTTTTTATTATTATTATATTTTGGGTCATTAATTTACTAATAATTTTGAATAAATATAATAATTAATTAATTAGATTAAATTAATAATATGGTCAATAACCTTGTTTGTACTTTTCTAATACCTAAACTAAAAATCTATTTGATTTTATTTTAATTTTTAGGCTTTTTTTTTTACTATTCAAAGAATTTTATTATTATTGGTTTATTTGTATTTTTATTTATTTTTTTCTTGACGTTGTTTTATTTTTTTTGCTGAAGCAAGAGTCATTCCTTCTATTTCATTAGACAAAAAAATATTTTACATAATGTATACATATCCACCAATCCCCGTGGACCTCTGAAAATTAAAAAGCTAACTTCCTAAAACATTCCCCTAAAACCTACACAGTTTACCTCCGAACTCTTTTAAAACAAATAAAGATTTTGCCAGTTGGACAGAAGAACGTGTGGAAAACCGCGGAAGTTCCCGTACAACAGCTTCCCGAACCTGTATCTTCAATCTAAGCCGTCCAATCATCACGCGCGATCCAACGACATAGGAGGAAATCTCCAGGCGAAGACGAGCGGTGTTTAATGGCCCCGTACACAAAATAGCATGATCCTTCTTGGCCATTGATCCACTCCACAGAATCCAACAGCTGAGCGTAATATCACTTGGCTTAAGGTCTCCGAACAATAGTGCGCGATGGGGGCGGTATTCCTTTCCACCCCCCCGCCACATGTAGGAAGCTGAATGGAATCGCTTCCATTTTGCTAAAACCGATTCCCACTTAATAGTCATGCAATCACCAAAAAACCTCCATGGAGGCAGTTTTACCTCCCAAAAACGGAAATAAGGAATAATACGGCTGTCGAAAAAGACGAGGTTCTCAAGTTGCATATTTTTTCCCCTGCGCATAAACCCGAAACCCTGGAAAGTTGTGACCCTTCCCACTGTTTGACCGCCCGGCAAACCGAGGACTCCAGTCAACCTACACCGTGGTATTCTGAGGCTCACTGTGGCCTGCCCCCACCGAAAAATAGTCTGATTGACATTGATGAAGCTTTCTTGTCTTGACGTTGTTTTAAGTTTGACTTGAATTTATTATTTAAATCTAAATAATTTATTTTATATTATTACGTATAGCATTTTATTTCAGATTAATTTAATTTTGGAATCTAAATATTTGACTTAATATAAAACCATAACTTATTAATAAATTTAGTTTTAATATAGTTCAATATAAATATTTGATTAATATATAATAAAATATTAGGTTATTAGTTCAATTTTATTTATCTTTTAAACAAAAATTTAACTTAGTCTTCGTCTAAATATTTGACTTTTACAAAATTTGACTTGAGTCAATTTTAACACTCTAAAAATATTTTTTTTTCAAAATTTGTTGTTTAATTTACTTGTTAATAATATTAAGGGTCTCTACATTGGTTTCGCTATTTAATCTCGTGCCATGATCTTATTCTCCATCTTGTCCCAACGATGAACCACAGTGGATGGTTCGAAACGCATCGACAAAACATCTCTTATGTGATTATTTCAGAAAGTTTTATCAATAATTCAAGTATGGATTATAGAACCCTGAATTCTGAAATAGATTGGAATATTAATTTATTAGACTTTTGTGTTTAATAATGGCTCAAAAACAAATATTAATTTTAGATCTTAGACTTTTGTGATCTATAGTTGAATAATAATGTCTTTTGGATTAATCACCAAATCCTAATGATGTGATTAATCCAAAAGACATTATTATATTAATTTATTAGACTTTTGTGTTTAATAATAGCTCAAAAACAAACATTAATTTATTATACTTTTGTGTTTAATAGTGGCTCAAAAATGATTTTAATGATTTATTACTGGTTCACATTACAGGAAGTATTAATTCCAGTGTTCACGAAGCCCTGAAGCTCCAACAACTCAAACAAGAAAGAATGTAGGAGTGCAAGACTATAGGAAACAGAAGCGGAAAAAGATGGTAAAAGAAGGCAGGCAACAGGGACAAAAAGGGAGCAGAAGAGTAGGAAAAAGGACAGAACAGAAAATGAAGGGCCTGGAGGTATCAACGAGCAAACCACAGAGAAAAAGGGGAAGAAGAACCGGATAAGAAAGTATGTACAATTTAATCAATGCCTACTATGTAGGAACCCCGACAAAAGTAAAAGCAGTAATAGCAAAATGGGAAAGGGAGTTAAATGCCAATATAGAAAATGAAGAAATCCCAATAGCATATTGGGAGCCAATAATTCAGGATCCAGGCCATACTCGAGGTCGCCAAACATTGTTTAGGCAGACCATCCCGTAATATTGGGTAATGAAAAACCTTATGGCCAAAGCAATGATAACTTACAAGGATAACGAAGTGCCAGAAGTGGACAGGCAAGAAGAACCAAGCTTCAAAGATCTCTAAAAGGAAATCTGTAGGTTTTAACCCCGTACAGAAATTACCTGCATACGAATTCTAAATCACAGGAAAAATAAAAAATGCGAGAGCATAACACATAAAACACATATACAC
>APFE030483305.1:79131-101932 GCA_000404065.3 Pinus taeda | reverse complement strand
TTTTAATATATAAGTATTCTACCCAAAATTTAAGGACAACAAAAAAACAAAAGATATTGGTTTGGCTTATAATAATTTTCCCCCAAAAATCTCCACACCCTTCCCTCTCGCTATCGAACATTAATTAAGGTTTTAAAGTTTTAATATATAAGTATTGTACCCAAAAATTATGGAACAAAAAATTAAAAGATATTGATTTGGCTTATAGTAATTGGCCCTTTACCGAAAAATCTAAAAAAACCCACACCGTTCGCTCTCACTATCAAACATCGTTCATATGACATTCGACATTAGACCGTGTAATATTTCGTAATCCGTTCAATATTATTAGGTTCATTGGGTATAACAAGATGGTCCCACCACACCATAACTCACATACTAATACAATAATCTTGGTAATGACACATTTGTCATATGAACTATTATATTTGCTATAGACATATACTCTAGGTATCCAAAAGGTTCCTTTGCAGAATGCTCTTTGTATAAAGGGTTTTCTTTGAACTTTATAAGGTAAGGTAGGATTATTATATTTTAATGGTAATATAGTCAACACATGCAACTTTGTATTTTATATAGCTAAAATTAAAAAATATAATAGATTTTATAGAAGTTTTTTTAGCTTGATTTTTTGGATTTTTAGTGTTGGAATTTGGTGGAAAAATTTGAGGTGAAATCTTGATTTGTATTATTTAAACTGGTTTTTTGACTGTATATATGGATTTAGCACCATGAAAAACTCTAGGGCATTTCGATTATGCAGGGGTTACCCATCAAATTTGTGATTTCAATAAATTCCTGCCGGATTTTAGAGAAATTAGACTGGAAAAACCCACCAAAAAGCTTCGAAAAAGTCACACTAAAAATAACTTTGATTTTATATGGTTCGATCATATTTATTAGTCCTTGTCAAAAGTTAAGAAAGAATTAAAGTGATCTTTAACTGTATATTAATTTATTTTTTAATCATAAATTACAAAATTTAAGATAGGATAATAATATTTTCCATTTATTTTATATAGTAAATGAAAATTATTTTATTTCAAATGTGGTTAGGCTATAGAATTTAGAGTCTTATTACAGGCTTCATATGTGTGTCTATATATATATATTATATATATTATATATATATAACAAAACAAAAAACACAAAACTTATATTAAAAAATCTATATTTTGAAAACATGTATGGTAAAAGTTGTAAAAATGAAAGCTCGTGCTTAAATGTCTTCAAGGGTATGCCACCTAAGAGCTGAGCTAAAAAATCCAATATCTACCTACCACTAAACTTATAGAAAAATATGATTAGTTTAGTATAATCTCTAGAAAATGACCAGTTTTTTTTATACATGTACTTAATTCTAGCTAGACTTCAGAAATGGAAAGATCCTCTTTACCTAGGAATATATCTTCCATATGAGGTAACATTGCATTTAAATCTGGAAGACTAGTGAATGCGGGACAAATTGAGACCTCATAGGAGGAGGCACCAATTTGCAATTGGCTCAAAGAGGCTTGAAGATCAACCAATTGTTGGCAGAGAGAGGCTAGCTCCTCCTTAGTGCATCACATCTGGACTTTGTGCTCCATGAGCAGCTCCATTGCCATGCTCATAGTTGAAATTGTTTGGTTATGTCAGACTTGCAATTAGAAGATGTTCTGCTATAGATAGCATAATTCCTCAGCCCAGTCAAGTTAACAATTTTTCCCTATCTCTTGCAGAGCCATAATTCTACAATTTGGATGATGAGAGGTGGTGAGAGAATAGAGGCCCCCCAAAAAGAGACGCTACCATGTGCTGGATAGAAACAGGGCAGCCATTGACTCCTTACTTCACAAAATATTATATTCCCAACAACAGTCACATATAGGTGGAGGATAAGCAATAGAACAATCACAAAAGAAGACCAAAATCTAAGGGAATGAGAGAGAGCACTCTCCCTCGTAATAAAAGAAACTCAGAGTAAAGAGCCCTTGAAACAAAGCTAACTCATTAGAAGATTTCTCCCCAAAATGAATGTGATATCCCCTGACTTGAAGCTTTTGTCGTAAATTTGTATATATGGTTAAGTGTGATTTTGTCTTCACTATTAAAAGACGTATTTGGAAATAGTTTATCAATCTGGTAAACTAATAAAGGTTGAATGCCAATCTTGTAGTTATAATGTTGTTAGTAAAATAAATATATGGAAACTGGTGCTAAAGTTACACTTGGTTGAATGGGTTATGGTTACAAGTTAATTATTGATATTGATTACCACTCAATAAGTTTTAGGCATTTAATCTAAATAATTAAATTATTAATGATCATGGAAGTAATTAATTATTAACTTCCCTAATTGATCATTCACTTAAATTTACAATATTTCAATTGAAAATTGGTCTTAGATACATTTTATATGTAACATAAATTTACAATATTTCAATTGAAAATTTATGGTTTTTCCATCAGTAGCTTATACTAGTTTACAAAATGATATATCGTCTATGTGATGGAAGAAGTGGAAAAAATAACAAAAGTAGTAAATACAATTTTTTCTTACATAAATTTACATTGTTTTAATTAAAATTTGATGGTCTTCTAATGAGTGGCTTATAGTAAGTAACTATCCATATATAGTGAATAGTTCCAAAAAATTGGGATTCAATTAATTTGATTTGCTGAAAATATTAGGAAAACCTATTATATGTTTGTGGAGAATTTTTATATATTTAAACAAAACAGAAAACGTAAGCATAATGCATAACTTTAATCATAAATTAGGTTGCAATTTTTTCTTTAATTAAATTATGAAAATATTTAGCCTAAATTTCTTCAACAACTTTAGATTTAATCAAATGAATTAAATTCCAGCTGGAAAAAAAATAAATCATTAAATGCGTTGGTTCAAAATCAAAACAAAATTGTAACAATGCATGAAAGTGTTTTGTATCCACGTCTTCTAAGGACAATGCCTGTGTGATTTGGACCTATCACAAATATTAAAAATGTGTAATGGATTTTATTGGTTGAGTTCATGTATATAGTTATTGGTTGGTGATTTCAAATGCATACCACTAAAAATAATGCACCCATAAAAAGAACTATGATGGATTAAATAATTGTGTGATAATAATTGCAATTCAAATAAATGTAAATGAATTCATGAAACAACATATACAATTAATGTGATGAATCAAGTCATAATGGAAGAAATCTTGGTCCAACCAAGTTTAGGGTTTGAGGTCTAACAGCTTAGGAGTATAATTGGCTTCAATTCTTCCTCTTCATTATTGAGTGGGAACTATAGCAGTGTTTTTAGACGAGCCCAACCACAAAAGATGATTCATGACATTACATACATGCAAATCTCTGAGAAAATCTTTCTTTTCGAGTTGTTGAAGCTCAAATGTCAAATATAATGCATGCTTCCAAATGTTAATATACATATGTTTTCTTAATATTAATATAGGTATGGTTTCTACTATTATTTCTAAATTTCAAATTTGTTAATTTTTTTTTTGCACAATATTATGAATATTTTGTTTCCATGAACAAGGAACACTACACATCCTAAAAATATTGCAAAGCTTTTCATTATATGGAAGTATAGAAAGATATGTATCAATAATTATTTATTGTGTCTCAGTCATTTTTGTAGACAACATAAATGACATGAGGAGCTATGTCACATAATTGTTTCTTCAAACTAAGAGTACAAAATAGAATAGAGGGTACCATGATGCTTGGAGATCAATTTAATTGAGTGCGTGCCTCATTTCTTACTTGTTAAAGATGACGAACCATTTGTAGATTTCAAGAGAGTCATCTCAACCAATATTTCAATCCTTTAGCAAAGGACTATTGTATATAAATGGCATTTTAATGCAACAACCTTTTCATAAAGATGCTAACATAAGCTTTCTTTAAAGGCACGCCAGACTCAGTTGTCCTGATCACAAATCTTTTCACAAGTACTTTCCCAATATTCATTGATACAACAATTCTATCTGTAATCTTATTTTTGCTCATCTTCACAACAACTCACTGATAAAAGATGTTTCTCCCAAGTGCTAGTGATATATTTAGTTGATAGATACCTCATAATTTCCATGTTTAGAATTTATTTCATGTCATTTTAAAAACCCCAAATAAATTGAACTTCTCTGCTATCTACCTTGTGCCTATAAGGATTGGCATTGTTCTGGGACATTTACGTTCGTGTAACTTTCTTTTTAAATTTAACCTTCTCCTACATTCTTTAGAAGATATATAGAAACTCAAATTGCTTGTGTTTCATTGTCCATATATTTTGCTTGATTATGACCTTCCACATTCTCACTCCTCCTATCGACATTCTTTTGCACCTCTGGATGTAATTACTAATATTAACAACATATGAAGCATTATTACTTCACGATATAATTTGTGTTTAATGGTAACCCTATGATAAGGGTCCACATGTTGATGTATTCACTTAAGTGGATAAGGTCATAATTATATTCATTAACTCTTAACACTTCATGGCATACATTAACTCATGATCTCCATTTACGGGAACATTAACTCTTAACTCTTCATGACATGCATTAACTCATGATCTCCATTTAATATGGGAAGGTATATGAGAAGGTTTGATAGTGATTACTTCATTTAAGTAGCTTACAGTTATAGTCATTAAAACATTCCAAGATGATAAAACTTCATTTGTTAAGGTTTCTCATTCGCGTCGCGTCATTGTCAATGCAAAGAAAAACTAAATGGAACTACTTATATTTTTAGCTTTTAAGCACTACTTTTTTTTATCGTTGAATGCCTTGAAACTCTAGCAATCGGGGAGCATTGTTAGGAAGGTCATGCAGGTGAGTTCGTCGAGAGATCATTGTTCGGAGGAGAGACAATTTAAGCTTCAAGCGACCCATTAAGAGTAAGAATTAAGGGTCTTTAACCCATTAAGAGTATAAGAATATAAGGGAGAAAGTATTTTTTTGAAGTCCTTAATGTTAGCAAATAAAAATAAGTTCAAATAAATAAATCAATTAACTACGCTTTTGAAAGTCATATTAAATCAAAATAATAAAACTAATTATATTTTTGGGAGTTATAGCAAATTGTAACAATATTGTTCATTTTTCACGTGACAGCGACTCAATGGCCTAGGTGGTAGTAGTCAGCTCAAAGCATAGTCAAAGTCAACCCTATCCATTAATGCGCCCAATTTGTTATTTTTGGGTCCGACCCCTGACCTCCAACCTAGTTAGGGTCGATCCCCTTTATTGTTGCATCAACCTCCTTGACCCGGGCATAATCTTGACCTTGAATAAACTTAAAATATTAATAAATTATAGTTTGAAACATATATATATATTATAAATTATTTCTTATATTTCTATTCATTTTTAAAAATAAATTAACTATTT
The DNA here is from genome assembly GCA_000404065.3 of Pinus taeda. NCBI lineage: Eukaryota > Viridiplantae > Streptophyta > Pinopsida > Pinales > Pinaceae > Pinus > Pinus taeda. Next base: position 96,533 of record APFE030483305.1, on the reverse strand, counting down.
TATATGCTAATTTGTAATTTTCCCATAAATAATAAAATTTCCAAAATCATTAATTAGCATAAACAATATTTTTTTGGGAAAAAATTAAATATCATTATAACAACATCACCTACCTTCACACGCTCCTTCATCCTCCACGTGGCATCCACTTAGTGGCCCACATGGGGCTCGACCACCATGGAAAGGTTAGGTGGCAATCCGCTGAAAGGTCAATCAAAGTCATCCCTATTCGTCAGAGCACCCCATTTTGTTATTATCGGGCCCAACCCCCAACTTCTGACCTAGTCGAGGTCAGTCCCCTTCCTTGGTACATCAACGTGCTTGACCCGAGGGCAATCCTCACCCTGACTAGCTTCCAATCCCTGATGCTTTGCTCATTTTCTCGTCTCGGGAAATTTGCCTTTGACCAAGTCACTACTTCTTCCACTGCATAATGATAGGGTGATGCCTAAGCATCCAATCTAAAGTTACCATGACTAGGTCATTGTAAGGTTGAATAAATAAGGGTTATCGGATTAGAACTATAAGGATTCTCACCTAGCTTTTTCGTTGTAATGTGACTCTCTGCAGGATCTCACCTTAGTTCAATTAAGGAGGTATGGCCAGCTTATGAGCACTTTGCTCGATCTTAGATCTCGTGGCTTTTATCAAGGCTTGTTCTCTAGCTGCGCACTCTACCCATGCAACATGGATTTAGCTATGGCTTGGTTGCAGTGATTCTGCAACTGGCTGGACTTATCGTGTAGTTTAATTTAGCTACTAATTTTCTTTGTATTGCTAGGATATAATTAGTTTCGATTAAATGTAATTTGTCAAAAAATTGGTCAAAATTACTATTGTTTTCATATTGTTTCTTTTCCAAGATGCTAATGGTTGTAGAATTTAGAATCCTTACTTATTGCCTTGAAATCATTCTTTTAAGATTTACGTGATAGCATTTGTGGTGGAAACATGGAGAACATCTCATGTAGTAAAACTTAGTTTGGTACACTATGTGGACTTGAAAATAAGGTGCTTGCATTAAAAGTAAAGGGGTTAATTATAGTGGGCCCCTTTAGGGAGTATGTTGATGATCGGGCAAGCCAAGTTGTTGATTCTACTACCAAGTCCTCTTATAGTTGGCAAAAAAAAGAGTCAATCAAGGTATCATTTGACATGTTCATTGGGGTTCAAGGACAATATATAATGAGTTTTATTTATTAATGTTTGGATTAGAGAGCATTTCCTCCTTAGTTTTGGTATTATAGTCATTCACGTTCTCCCTTTTTCTTTTTTTAACCACAAAGTTTTCCCATTTTCAATCTCCTTTCATTTTGTTTTGATTAGTATTATGACCATGAGAACATGGCTTTGAGTAATATTTGTATTGTAAATATTTCTATAATTTCCCTAATATTCATGGTTTCAAAAGCCCCAACTCACAAGAGTGAATGCATTTTGGAAATGTCCCTTTATATATTGTAAATAACTCCCACCCTTTATGCCTTTGCTAAACAAACTATAAATTCTACAAGAAAGAACTAATTTACACATTATGATTTAACTTATATATTACTTAATCATATGAAATATACAACTTAATCAAATAAATAAAATGAACAAACACACAATTTGATAAATAAACAAATACACGCCAACTTAACATGCAATGTAATATGTTTCCCTCCCTGTATGGGATAGTTGTCTACCTACGCTAACATTATCAAAATGAACATTAATACACACCATGATCAAAACTAAAGTACATTTGGAAGGAGCCAAACTCTCCCACAATAGAATTTATTGAAGAATATATTGCCATATTCTAACGAGGTATAGACCTTGCAATTTGATTTTAAAATAATGGGATGCTCTACAGGAACTTCATAGTCGTTCTTTGTCATACGATGTTTTTTATTAATGTCAACCGCGTTGTTTCAGCTTTATCATGTCGTATTATAGACATTTGAGAGGAAGTTAGAGCAAGCAAGATATGTGACTGACAGGTCGAGTTGAGGGCACACAAATCAACATCATAATGATCTTCTAGCTCACACAGTGTGTAATGGGCCTGTGTCTTGCAATTGCACAGTTTATTGTTGTGTAGTTGTTATACGAATATTTTATCACATGGAAAATATTTTTATATTATATATGAGGAATATACAACGAGACTGCCATAACATCAAAGCTCATCGTGTCACCTACTGGAATTGAACCTAGGTGGTGAGTATCACAATCATTCCTCCAAACCATCCAAGATAAGCCCAATTAACAATATTCAAAGATGATCTAATTTCTCACATATATAAACATATTTTGAACAAGCTCCTTTTTATCATGACTTAGGTGCAGCACATTCAGATTAGCATTCATATTTAGACTAACACATTCATACTAACACTATTAAATTTGGTAGTTCTTTGACTAGGTAATTGTTAATATGGTGTATATATTAGCTCAAGTTAGCCTTTAACCCTAACCATTATTGCATGCATTAGCAACATTCATGACTCCAATATGTAGGTTTTCATAGTTGACCAGAATAATATTTAAAACTTCTGGAGATTGAATTATTAATAATTTCCAAATATTCAACCTTTTGTGTGAACACTGCATTTATTACAAAAAACAAAAAAAAAAATACAAAAAAATAATAAGAAAAATTTATTTAAATTTACATTATTTAAAATATAATAATAGATAAAAGAAAATATTGTTTCAAATTTAATTTTTATTTTGTAAGCTTGGTAGGACTACATCTTCATCGTGTTCAACTTCTCACCCGGATCGCGCGGATAGCACAAGATTTGAACCCAAGGCTTCTGGTTCGGTGAGACTTCATTTCCAAATCCATTGTCAATTAAGCTACTCCAAACAGACATTATTGTTTCAATTTTATTTATTAAATGAATAACGAATAAAATATTTATTCAAAATATTCACATATATTAAAATATGACATAAAAATTGATACTAATAAAATTATATTAACCATTTATCAATCAAACAAACCATACTTATGACCATTGAAACAATCCAGTAAATTTTCCCAAATTCTTTATAAATTATGGTTTTTCAAAACTTACTTGGACCATTGAAACAATCTATTATATTTTTCCAAATTCTTTATAAATTAATATTTTCAAAATTATAATTTGATTATCTGAATAAATATGACCAAAAAAAATTGTTTTACTAATTTACCTTGTGTATATATCTTACACAACCATACTGACCATATCCTTAAACCTATTGCTATTTCATATTAAATATAAAACAATTAGGTTGGTGCATGCTACTTTAGACATAATGCTCTAGGGACTGACTTTTGTAATTAATTGGGAAAAAATTAAGGCATGGTCAAACGCAGTTGCACTAAGCACAAAATTCATGGTCACGCGGGCCATTGCGTTTAATTCAAAGTCATCCTTCAAATTTTGTATTGTTAAACTAATTAATTAATACATACTTGTTCCTTCTATCGCCTCCGGCTCACACAATCTGTAATGAGCTCGCATCTAGTAACTGCACAATATGGGAGGCTGACTATACATCAATCTGATTACACAATTAGAGTGAAATAAATAAAATTAAAATATTAAAAACAAAATATTTGCTAATATTAACCTTACATATTGTGACTTCATTTTTGGTCAAAACTAAGATTAATGGGTAGTCAATGGTGAATCCAATATGTTTTATCCTACCAACAAGTATAATAAATTATATTAAAACCATATTTTTAGAAATTATTATTATTTATTATTATAAATATTTTAAATTTTAATTATTATTTTGGAAATATAATGAAATGTTTTATAACTTAGTATAGAGATGTTACATAATATTATAATTTTATGTTAACTTAATGTGTTAGGTGATAACAAAAATTAAATAAATAAATAATTGTGTAAGCATATAGGTAAATAATAACATTTAGAAAATTAAATTGGTGTAAATTTATATTAAACTCAAATCTATTAAACACGAAAAAAATTAAACAGAAAGAAACATCAATTCACTTTAAATTTTTTAATCTTTTGATTTTAATCCCATATAAAAGAATTAATCCTTGACATGAAATTAAATCATAAAACAATTACTCTTCAAGAAATTGCATGCCTCTTAGTAAATGACAGATTTGGGTTGAAATTAGATCTACCCAACTAATTTAAGATATTATGTTTAAAATACCATAGGTTGGAACGATTATAGGCTTACCCATTCATGGCAAAAGCAAAGAGAACTAAGATAGTACCATTACCAACTAAGACTGTAAGAATGCTTCAACTCCTAGAATATATCGAAAGAATGAACGAAGATAACTAAGATAGTAAGAATGTTCTGACTTGAACTCACAAGATACACTCAAATCATCCATTTATGCTCAACTTTAGAAGAATTTGATATTTGCCAACCCAACTTTAGAAAGAACTTGAAATGTGTCGATCTATGAAGTAAAAGCACTTTGAATTAGTAATTGGAGGCAATTGATTGATAGTGGATTTAAGAAGAGTAACTATAATGTAATCTATGTGATTTTTCGGATCGGTTTATTATTTTTCGTAAAATCAATAGAGATCAATAAAATTTGAATATATTAAGTATTGAGAAGAATCAAATTTATTGGGTGTTAAATATTTTCTCATAAATTGTTTTCTTAAAATTAACAGGGATCAATAAAATTTGAATATATCAAGCATTGAGAAGGATCAAATTTGTTGGGATGTAAAATGTTTTATCATAAAATTACACTTGGAGTAATTTGATCCATCTCAATGCTGGATAAATTCATATTTAAGATGGATCTATGTTGCTTTTCATGTAAATCAAGTTTCCCTTTTCATGTTGCAAATATTTTTTATATCAACAATGTAATTTTTATATTCATATAGAGAGAAGTGAACAAAAGTTGAAAGTATGATATGAGTTTGCTAGTTGTACATGTTGTGTACTCTATCTTCATTATTTTTTATTTATAACGCATAGTTTCAAAGTGGAATAGAATTAATTGACAAAGTGATTAATAGTGTAATTAGTGAGATGATTAATGAAGAGATGGGTGAAGCTAGGGTGTTGTCTAGGTATTAACTAAAACGTGCTATTTTTATTAGAATATGACAGACCACAAATATTTTTTGTTTTTTGTAGGCTAAGGTGTTGCTCTCTTTTTTCTATTACTTCAAATCAAAATACACATCAAAATGAGGTTGCCTTCCACTCGCCCTCTTGGGGAAACCGAGTATTTAAGCCACCTGAAGTTCTTAATAGCCGCCCAAAAATAAAAGATCCATAGTATGTTTATCCAAGCTAAATACACTATACAGTCTTTCAGATTTCTAATCCTACTTACTTGCATATAACAATTTTCTACATCTAATACTTGAAACATGCTGGAATTATCTATACTATGCATTTTCATCAAAATTAAAACATATTTAAAATTACTCAGCTTCTGCCTCTGGACGCTGGGTAGTCTCCTTGTTTGCATTCTGTTGGCCTTCCTTTATCAATTGTTGGATCTCATCCAGCTTCTTCTCCTGCATCTCCAAGGTGATCTGTATAATTCAGAGTTCCCTCCTCAGGTTTGGAACTCCCTGCGCAAGTTCAGCAATCTCTGTTGCCGCTTGCTCCAGAACTTTGGCCAACAATCTTTTCATCACCCAGTATATATGAAGGGACTGTTTAAATAATGACATTCTACCCCTAGTGTTACCAGGGTCATGGAGAAGGAACTCCCAATCCTCCATCTCAGAGTCTGACTGAGCTTGAATGGCTTCCTCCTCCATATTCTGGATAATTCTTCTAATTTTGGGGCTCGTGCTCTGGTTATATGCCTTCTCAGCTTGCTGAATTTTCCTATCCAGCGATCGGATTGTATTTTTACCCGGTCTCCCCATCTACCCTCGTCGTCCTCCCCTTGCTCCTCGGTATCTGCTCGTTCCTCTGCCTCTCGTGCTGCTCAGTTCCATCCCGCTTCCCGCATGTCTGCTTCCCCTCTGTCTTCCACTCTGCCTTACCCTTCCTCCCCGTTGTCCCAGCTGTTCGTCGCGGGTTTGCTGGTGCTCCCATCCTTCTACAGTTTGGCTTCGCTCCTTATCCCGCCTGCTATTATCTTTCCAGTCCTCTTCCTCCTCAGAATCATCGTAAATTTCATATATCTCCTCAATTGTCTATTCTTTCGCAACCGCCTTGCCTTTTCTGTCCCTTTCTCTGCCTAGCTCGGCTTCCATTTCTTCTGCAATCCTTGCTCTCTTTCTGGTTTCCATGGAAACCTCAACAGGTTTTCGACGCAACCTCTCTCTGTAACAGCTCACCACCTCTTTTCCTCTCCTCACTCTCTAGGTTCCTATGCAATTTTTCCGCTATCGAATCCTTTGTTGTCGTTCATTTATAATCCTTCTATCCCTACTACTCTTACATGTCAACTTGGTCTTCCGCTGCCACCTGTTACTTCGCCCTTCACCTTTCCTATCAATTGTCCGATTTACTTCATTTCCATTTATGGATTCTGACATACCTCTTTTTCCTCCTCTCCGATCACTTGCGTTGATTGTCTTGCTGCAAGGTGGTTTCTTCCTTCCTGTCATCGCACACTCCTGCTTTATTACAGCATGCCTGTCCATGATATCCTTTCTTCGCCTTGTCTGACATTCATTAAATGTCTGGGCTTGCCAATCCATCTCACCTGCCCGTCGCACGAATGCTATGATTCGCGTTTGTTGCTTGCTCATTATTTTCATTCGTTGCTTGTTCATGGTCATAATTAATAATACTGGCCAAGTCCTCCCGATAGACCACAAATCTTGAATATCAAGGAGATTTGTAATTTCTTCAATGCTTAATATGAATTGGCATATAATATTTACAAATATTAATAAAAATAATAATTCAATATGTATATTTTCCGAGGAAATAAATCAGCGTCATCATGTCGTTAGGAGGGATTTGAACCTGGGTGGGGAAGAATGTGAAACATAAATAAATTATTACAATTTCAACTATGTAAATATTATATAAAACAAGGGAAAATAAATTTATTAAGTTAAAATATTTTATTAGTGTGTTTCTCAAAACGAACATAAATGCATCTTAACTCCAGATTTACCAAGAGTAGAGAGTAAAGAGGGGTTTTGATCATGATCTCGTTCCCTCACCTTAAAAGGGGGGTTAATCTTTGATCCTAGTTTTGTGGGACCTCCCCCAATGGCCCAATAGGTATACGAGGGGAATTACTCGAGAAGCCTTGATTGAGATAGTGTAGTTCCATCTGTCCCTATTCCATACTTACCACTTTCCATCATACATTACAAGCCCTTATTTCACATCCATCCTTCAGGTTCAATTGACCATTGGTTCTCTGTAATTTGGCACCCAAACATCCTCATATCTGGGTAGGGACCAAAACTTTTCCTTAGAAGGTTGTTGCAACTAAAAGAAAAGAAAGAGCATATCATGACCACAAAACAAAATAAAAAGAAAGAATATCACAATGCAAAAGATGGCCATGACATACAAATTAGCACATGGGAAAAAGCCTATCATGAGCACTACCTCATGACTTATGGCCATCACCCAGTTCCTGAGCACATGTTGCTTCATTACATCATAAAAGGAACCCTTGCATGTCCCAACCCCGATGAGAAATGAAATGATTCATCCTTAAGGGGTAGTACAACAACAACTGCAATATCATTCAAAGCAAGCTCTAACCCTTTGAGCTATGAACAATAATACAAAGAATCAAGAAAAAGTAAAAGGTGCACAAGAGGGGTGGAAAAAAAAGGCCGAGTTGGTGACTCATGCATCCACAATTGCACTCTCCTCACATCTATACACTCAAGATGTGGGTCCCCATCATTCAAGTCCCTTTGACCATGGCACTTGGCTAGGAAGTCTTCTCCTCTTCGTACCATCATTATTATTCACTAACACCTATCAATTGAAGGGTGGACGAAGTAAATGTTACTTCCCCTTAGAGGCTGGAAACACCTAACATGGTTGTCCTCTAGCCACTCCTACCTAGGGAGGAAACAACATTGTGAGTTCAAGGCCCTGATTTTGGAAGGGAATCCTTACTTGAAGAGTTGAATAACCCATTACATTGAAACTTGGTTCACTTAGATGCAATAATGATTGTTGTCCCTGATGACTGGTTGCTTTCACAAGACTTTATGTTGTGATTGTTATGTGGTTTAGCAGCCTATTTCCTGGGCACCTTACCACAGGAACACAAGCCATTAGAGAAGTATATTGGCACCCACAGGTGAAGTGTTAAGAGCCTTGTGTCTCTGAGTAACATTAACACATCACATATGACTTGAGGTGCAAACCTTTCCTCAAATTTTTCACTCAGAAAGAGGTTTGCATCTTGAGAGATTTGATCCCTCTCGGTGCTTGGTAGATCTGTAGTTAAGATGGATCTATGCTAGTATATTTAATAGTGATAGTATTACTCTATGCTTAACTTCAAACTTAAAAAATATTATCTTCTATATTTATATTGAATTTTTAATTTAATGGTTATTTTCCCTTAATGAAGTTAAATTTTTCTTGTCATCATTTATAATAATACATATTTCTTAGTCTTGGTTTGTCTTGGTTTGTCACTAGTGAAACTAGACCAATGGTAGAACCATAAACTCTTAGGATATCAAAATATACATGAGTTATGGTCCAAAGGCCTGGACTATCCGACCAAATAGCTATAAAAAATCTTAACAAGCAAAAAAAAAAAGGAAGGCGTAGATGTTCTTCAATCCTCTGCATGCGAAAAACCAAGGTCTTCATATAGAGCTAGAGCTCATCAAGCATTAACAAAATCTCCTCTTTAGCCTCATTTTGATCCAGTAGAAATCTTCTTGGTAGGGTCTTTATGTGCCCATATAACTGTGTACATGTATTTATTATAACGCCCCTTGGTATGGCTTATATCAGGTATCAAGGCAACCACCTTTGCTGCAATATCAATGTTTGGTAAATAACCTCTTTGATCGATGATATCTCATTCTTTATCACTTAGCTTGGCTTGAATTACCTATGGAGTCCAATCATGGTGGTGCTTGGTTGAGAAATTTGTGCATTAGCGATCCTACGTTCATCCCCTAGCTTCATAGTATGTTACATCACACCTATAATGTGCATGTTTGTGGGGCATCCTCATCACCTCAGATAGGAAACAAATCTCGAAGCCAGATAGACCTACAATGAGGGGAGCAGAAGCACCAGAAGAAAAACGAGGATGGAGAGCATCAATTGCAATATTCCAAAGAACGTATAACAGAATTTAAAGGACACAAAGGAGAGATGGAAAGCCAAATAAGGTTGAAAAAATTAGGCAACTGCAAACCCATCAATCAAAGGAAAGGAAAGCAAGGAAAAAACCAGGAAAAGAAACAAAATCTCTGGAGAAAGTCGACGAACATGCATAGGAGGTCGATCATTCCAAATGAAACAAAATTAAAGAGCCAAGGGTCATAAAAACCATTAAATCAAGTGGCATCATGACCGTGTGCATGAATTGGTCACCAGTACCTCTTAGTGCATGACAATAACTACAATGAATTGGTGGCACCACAAGCAAATAATGCTCAAGCATGGAAACTGACAGTAGACTTGGATTTTTAACTGAGTTTGGTGGGGCTTGGAACATCCCATTCCCTAATTGTTGGGTGGGACAACTAGCCAACCATTCCCCATTGGTCCCACCTCCTCTCACCCCATATAAGGAGACTTTCTAATTTAATAAGAACTTGAGGAAATTTCTTACAATTACTTAACAATGGCATTGGTACTATATGCTTTGATATATATATTATTATATATATATATATATATATAATATATATATATTATATTATATATATATTATGAAATTTCTAATCTAAATATGGAGTGAGGAAATTCCTTGTGTCAAGTGTTTTAGAATTTCTTTTCTTTCTTCATTAAAGAAATAAAAATTTTACATTACTTAGGGTTAATGGCCTAGCCTTTGTGGATATAATCTCAAGACCATTATCTACAGCTACATCATCAAGTATAAAAAAAATCTATCCATCTTAAATAATCCATCGATGGTTTTTAAGAAGGTAGACTTCCACTATTACCATATGCCTTTGAGTCTTGGGTCACTAACCCATTTCCCTTTGCCTAAGGAAGGTGAAATCTTAGCTAATTAGACATATTTTTAGGCCATACTCTAGGACCAACACGTAATTTCATCCTACCTAGTGTAACATCCACGTCCACCCCATAGAACTTAGTAAGGGTAGAAGAAGGTATTACTACCATCGACCTGACCTCCAAAGTCCTATCATGGAAACGGGGTTTTAAAATTTCATCATTTTTCAAACTCCTTGAGACTTAAAATAAACATCGTCATTGAATCTGAATCATCAAGATCTTTCAGGCGATATATATATACATATATATATATTATATATATATATATATATATATATATAATATATATTAAATATATATTATATATATTTATATCTATATATATATATTAAGTGACATCTAGATCACAAGATATAGTCATTTCAATTCAGACCATAAACTCTTTCCATTTCAATGTTGTGGCGCCACGTGTCATCCTCATGATTCCCATGTGGCATCCCTCCACCCCTTTAGGGAAGTTCCATGTCACCACACCATTCCATATGGCATTTCCACATCACCATCTTTTGTCCATCGTCCACCCCCTCTGCATTACAAGTTAAATATGTGTGTGTGTGTGTATAAATTAATAAATGGGCCATGTTTAATATTAAAGGTATATATATTGAATGTTTCCCATTTATCAAACTTGTGTGTATAATATATATATATATATACATATACACACATACACACACACACACACCTGGTTGATCAACAACCTTCATCCGACAGAAAGATTGACGGTTGAGATTGAAATGAGGACCTCCCCTCACCTTTACTGACATCACGAGGGAGGGGGGGCTCTCTATACTACAAATTCCCTTCCCTTTGGCACTTAAAATATCCTCTACCTCTCCTGAGCTTCTATGGGATTCAACCCATCCTAGTCAGCACAATATATACACGTTAAAATAAATACATGCTCCCTGCGATAATACAGGGCCTATTAATACAAGTTGTTGTGATACAAGAATTCAATCAACAACCAAGATTTACCCATCTCTTATACTCAGCAAATTAAATTGAACTCAAGCTCAGAGATGGATGCAAAGATTAGTTATTCTTCATCAATCACACATGAATTAAACCATTCCTCAGAATTCATACAAGAAATAACATCCCTTAACTTTAGTATAGGAATTTAGCCATTTTAATAACACATGAATAGGCACATAGGTTACAGATTTCTCAGCACGTATACAGGAATTCATCATTTCTCATTATCCTATAAGAAATAACCCTTTCCTCATTAATTCCATAGAAATCACATTCCCCATCATTATTACATGCATTTTAATCACATAACAAGCATTTATACAGTTTTTACATAAGATTTGCATGCACATGAATTTAGTTAGGCACTTATCTTAGATCAAGAAGTTTGGCAGCTCATATTGGGACTTCAACTCTCCACCCAACCTTAGATTGGTTTGCACTACAACCTTTCTTGTAGCCAATCATCCCCAAGCTAAATTCAGAGCTTGAGGAGGTGTGCTCAAAGGAAATAACCAATGTTTCTAATAGAAACAAGGAATCTAAAGATCATTCCATCTCCACCCACCAACTAATCTAGGGAATCCAAAGACTATGCCATCTCCACTCTTCAACTATTATTTGGAATCCAGAGGTTATTACACCTCCACCCTCCAGTTAATCAAGGAAATCCATAGGTTGCACCGCCTCCACCTTTATAGAAATGCCCTCAGTGACTCCATCCTAAATCGGGAGTCCAAAACTCACTGAGAATAACCAAGCACAATACCTTTAGTGGTTCAACCCTAAACTAGGAGTCCAAAGCTCACTAAATTAATTGTCAAGCGTGCAACCAAGCAAAGGAAGGCACCCTTAACACTCTATGACCAGGAATCCAAAGGAACAAGGTCTCCACCCAAATCGGGAATCTAGAGAACCTCGGCCATCACCAAAAATATATTTCTCCTCTCCATTATAGCAATGATGTTCTCTTCTCTTCCACTGTCCACTTTGTTGTGCAATGTGTTTCTCTTTATTCCCATGAAAGCTATCACTTACTCCCCCAAGAATTCTCTCTTGCGATAAATCTCCCTAATGGTTCTTGCTCATGTTGAGTTCTCTACCCTCTCTCTCATGCTAAGTATGTTATCTATCTCTTGTTGGGTCTATTCTATGCATATTTTTTCACACATTACTCTCCTTTCTTTTCTTTCTCACTTCCATTGCACCTTTACTAACCACGCCCTGGAATCCTCCCTGGGGGAATCCCTCATCGCCCTCATCATGATATTCATTCTAATTGTCTTCATTGTGGTGTGCGGTCATGGCCTTCTTCACCAATGGCGAGTCTCCTATCTAGTGGTTATGTCCCTAAATCAGCCTACTATGCCATATTTAATTTTCATTTACAACCACAATTTTACTAGCTTGGTTTTGCTTCCATCAAGGTCCAATCCTCCTCCAATTTTCCCAAGCACCTCCTCCCCAGAGCTATGAAATATGTGTCCCTATCTTAGGCCATTTAGTTACAACAAATAAGTACAATATTTATAGTAGTAGGATTTACCTAAAGGGGTTGTCACAATTAGTATTTGTTGACACACCGATTTGCAAAATTTTGCAAGTCTAAATTAATGTTATCCTTAAATGAATAAAAGAACACAAATTTGAACTAAAAAAAATACATATATTCAAAATAATGGTAGGTGGGGCACTTCCTCCATGGATGGCATAAGGTGAACATGTTCTTTAGATTTTAACTAATGCATATTTTCAAAATTCTGCAAGATAACCTTTGAAGTTTCAGGTCACACTATATCAATGGTTAAAAGTGTTCTACTGCTATGATTGTGGATGCCATCATGACTAACTATATCAATGCTTTTTAAGGGATAATTTGGGATAAATGTTTACATGTCTTGCCTTGTCATTAAGCACACATATATATGTTAATAACATTGAAATGTTTTTTGTATTTAAAGTTGTTACGAAACAAGCTCATTTTGGTTGATACTCAAAAGAATATTATTCAAGTGGTAGATAACCCTTCACATGGCCAAAGGATTTGATCATAGAACGGTTGTATTCAAACAGAGTTTGGTTTAAAAGGAAAGAGAAGTAACTCATAAGCTTCTTTAAGGGTTATATAGGAACATAAAATATAAAAGTTGGGAAATACCATAGTATCTAAACTTTGATATTTAACCAAACTTATATTGTATATTGAGCTCGCTGGATTACAATCCTTGACATAGTTTAAACTGATATCAAACTAGCCAATTATTTAAGCATGTTGGCATAAATTTTATGGGCTATTAGCCATGGATGCTTTTTCAAAGGTTATTATAATATATATGCAACATTGATTATGATATGATTTACATGTGGTATAATATATTTTTCAAAGTTTTATGGTATGGTATTTGATAACCTGTCACTTATGGATGTTGAGCCAAGGTAAATACTCATTTATGGAAGGTGATACAATGATAGTTTCGTATTGATATGATGACGGATTGATACCTCCCTTTGGTGGCGTGGTAATTTATGTTATTAAATAAGTTCTACTTTGAATTGAACAACAAGTGGTGACATGGAGATACAATAGAATAGTCACGTGAACTCGTTGATTTTGAACCAAGTTGGACAAATTGCTAATCTATGTGTCCATTCATTCAGTTGTTGATGGTTGCATAAACATGTTTGACATGTTTAAGAGTAAATTTTGTAATAGTTATTTGTCACCTCGTGAACTTAATGCACGACGTGCATTTCCAAATTCTTTTGACCTATTAGCCTCTACTACAAGGTAGAGATGGGTATCAAGAAGTTGTGTGTTGGAAAATAAAAACACTTAGCTGAACTCCAAGCAAAATATCTAAAGTGGGGCTCAAAGATCCTTGCACCTCACATTACAAAAATTTTCAACAACATCATACAACAGGGGCTCCCCACAGATTGGATAACTAGTCTGGAAATACATCTTTTCAAGAGCGATGACATCAATAATCCCTCCAATTATAGGAGAATCATGATAAACCCTTTGTTTGCAAAGCTATTTGGAAGCATGCTAGAAAATAAAATTAGCAAGTGGGCACAAGAAAGAGATAAGCATGCTAAAGGGCAAGCAAGTTTTAGGCCTAAACATTCTAATGTTGATCATTGTATAACTTTAAGGCACATGTTGGCTTGAGGGGGCCTGACCCAGGTTTAGCGTTAATTATCCAAACAAATCCCTACACTATTGGCCCTTTCAGCATCAACCTGTACAACGTAGATCGAAGTCTCACCTGAAGCAGTATGGGGGGGATGCTAGAACCAAGTTTCCGCACCCTGAGATGGTTGTGATGTTGTTTGATTCCTTATATGCCTACCTTCACACAAGTTGCTTCTTTCTAGGGCTTGCAAGACAAACCCTCTATTCCGACCTTCAATACCTTCACGAAAGTATACGATCGACCTTTGCGCAACCCTAGCCTACTTCTCAAGTACTTTCGTGCTGCTAGAGCAGCGTTTCGTACAAGTTCCCCAATTAATCTAAGTGATTTGATTATCTCATCAAATACTTAAAGTTAACACCATGTAAGGAGATATTTGTAATTGTTTTCAATTATTCAATGTAATTGCATTCATTCGCACATCATATAAGCATAATAAAGGAAATTCATACTTAAAATATCCAAACACATCAACTGAACAAAGACATAGAAATTGCAGAATATCTCCTTTTATTAATATCTTCCAAGTGTTACAACCTTTGTCCGCCCTGTGCACATAGACGCAGAGCTTCTACCTACGCTATAACCCAAGACTTAGACTTCTTGCTCCAAAGTTATGACTCTCTTACATGATATGCCATTGTATATTATTTTAACTACTTAGATCTTAACTCTTTACAGCTGACTTTACTTTACAAAACTAAGGGCGGACTACCCTTTATGACACATAATACCTTCGCGCTTCGCGACCACAAATGTGGAGTATTTACATTTTTATTACAAATTTTGACTCAAACATGGGCTTTTAGCCCCAAAACTTCCCTTGGGGGATCCTGCTCCCAACAAGCCCCCAACACTGCCCTCGAGTCACTCGGTAGGTGTGCAAATCTTTACATGAAGCCCATCTAGCTCAGCCCATATGACCGCAACCTCAGTCGTTCACTGAGCTACCACCTGCTTCGCATCTTCCAATGTCTTCTCAGTCACTACTCCCGTGTTGTCAGCCTGAAGCTTTTTTTGCATCGCTTGCAGAGTCACAAGCTTGCCTTCAATATTTTTTGTGACCGCGTAAGCTTCCTCCAGCTAGGGCTTTAGTCGTGCCTTCCTTGTGTAGCACTCTGTCCACCTTTTCCTCAGCTGCTTGGCCTCCTGTAGCTTGGCTAGCCTCTCTGTCAGTGTGATGGTTTGCGTTGTGCCCTTGTACATTTGCGTCCTCCTGCAAGTTTGTCAGGACCTCAAGTGATTGTTCGAACAACTGTGTGCAGTCTTCTACTACACTCTCCACCGTCGCAACTGCTTTTGTGACAACAACCACCTGTTGTTCCTTTACCTCTGGCAGTGTTGAACGCTGGATCCTCAACTGCAGCTCTATAATCTGCAGGTTTAATTCCAGCTGAACCTGCGCCATCTCAGTCAGAGTGTTGTGCACCCCTGTGGCCAATTTGCGGATGTGGACCTCGACTGGATCTTCCTCCAGAATGGCTAACTCTTGGACCATTTTGTATGCCTCCTCAATGACCTGCATAATTGTCTAGCTCTGATTGGTCGCCTCGGTGTCAGCAGCGATGGCAACATTTCTTTGTAGGGCCATTTGTTCATTTTTGATCCATTGTTTGTTGATCACCTAGAGGGTGCGGTGCTCACGGGCCCTCAGCTCTGCAATTACTCCATCCTGCAAGAGGTGGAGTGCTTCACGCAAAAGCGCTGCCAGGTTCAGCCCAACTCCCTTCAAGGTGCTAACAGTGCGCTTTTTAGCCACATTAATTGTGGTTGGTGCTCCATCCAAAAGTACTATCGCACTAGAAGCCTTCGTGTGCAGCATATCAAAAACCTCTAAAGTGCCGATGGCCAAGCTGGTAGACATCGTACCAGCCTGCGAAGCCCAGGTCTACAACTCTGTAACCCGGTCTGGATGGCCCCTAGTATGATTTGTTGCTGCTTTTCAAATTACTTCAAGGCCTCTGCGGTGACATCCCTGACTATGTCACCGATGTCATATAAATTGCCCTTTGTCAATGTGATAGGGTCCAGCGAGGTCTTAGTCGCCTTGGATTTATTTCTGGACCCTCCCTTCTCCAGGTCTTTCTAGACACAGGATCTCTAATCTGGAATGTAGCAAAACAACAAAAAGAGCTAATACAAAAGCACAGCTTCTGGGAGATACGCGATTGTCGAACTACGCGCTTTGGGTGGACTCGTGGCAGCAAAGGCAAAAAATTGCAGAAATCCTTCCCCCTCCAAATCATGACAGAAATAACCTCAACCAAACTGACCATGTATCACAGTACTGGACTCAAAGTAACAATCAAGGCTTCAGGCAATGGAAACCTACTGAACAGATAACACATCATGAAACTGAAGACTATTACTCAGATCTAGACAAGGAACTCACCAGCAGGAAAATCAGATGCACCACTGGAAAAGATGTTCTGAGATGGGGTTACACTCCAAGGGGAACTTACACAACAAAAGAAGCATATAAGTTGATGCTCCAAACACAGGAACCAGTAGATCCTGCTTGGAGTTGTCTATGGACTATAGGAATATGGTCCAAAATCTCGACCTTCACTTGGTTGCTCTGTTAGAAAATTATATATTACGGAGCAATGGAACACATAAAATATTGCAGAAATATAAACACAGAAAACGCATAAAACAAGAGAGACACAGATATACGTGGTTCACCCAGTTTGGGCTACATCCACCCTGAACAGTCAGTCCTTCCTTTCTATTATCCAACAAAATGAAGAGACACAACCTACAGCAGATCCTTTGCAATATCCTTTGTTTTCTCTCATAATCTCACCTCTCTGTTTCTCGCTCAGAGAATACACTTCTATATCACAACCTCAAATACAATGCCCTCATACAAAGAGAGGGGTTTCCTTCTAGGGAAAAAAACCCTAAACTAAACATAAGTTCTACCGTCTGATCATCCGCCTAATGAATGGCCCAGATTGACAAGAAATTACTATACTTTTACAAGGCAATTTTACATCTGTTTTTAGCTTCGGGGGCGCTGCTCCTGAGCCCCCGCCGGGGGACCACTGGCCCCCGGACCCCCCA
>APFE030483305.1:47693-74541 GCA_000404065.3 Pinus taeda | reverse complement strand
ATCAGAGAATTTTCACTTGGGATAATTTAATCAAAAGAGGATTTCAGGGACCCTCTTATTTTCCTAATTGTCAAAAGCAAGGAGAAACCATTCAACATATCATGGATTCCTGCCACATGGCTAATCAATTATGGGAAAAACTCACTTTCAGATGTCAGCGACCCTCCAGAATCTTGGGGGATACCAAAGGTACCATCCGCAATTGGATCCCTACACCATATAAAAGCAAACTTTTAAATACGCTATGGACAATTCCCCGGGCTTCCTCTTCTGGACAATTTGGAAGGAAAGAAACAAACGAATTTTAAAAAATCAAAGCACTACTTTGAAGATCATCTAATCCAATTTATGTCAGAACATTCAAGAAACCCTCGCTCTCCAATAGTGGAGTGTTGAGGACTTTCCCACTCAGGCACAGGAACAGAGTATATGGGACAACTGGCAATTAAAGCTCCCATGGGTTCAAATTGATCCCAAGAAAGCCAACATAAACAACAAGAATTCTTCACATTGGAACCCCCCTCCAACAAACATAATCAAACTAAATTTTGATGGGGCCTCAAAAGGAAACCCAAGCAACGCAGGACACAGTGGAATATTCAGAGATCAAGAAGGTCGACCTCTACTAATATACTTTGGTTCAATTGGATGGGATACGAATAACTCTGCAGAACTAGAAGGATTGTGGCAAGGTATGAACCTAGCGCATCAACATAATTTTCATCCTATCATAATAGAAGGGGAATCCCAAATTCTGATAGACATGGTTACCCAAATACAACTAGGAACCACAGCTTCGAGAGTAACTACCAGCTGGAGACTCGCGGCTCGGCTCGAACTAATAGAGCAATCGATGAAAAATAGATGAGCCACCACCTTCATTCATGTCAAAAGAGAAAACAACAAGGTGGTCGATCTTTTGGCAAACATAGGAGTTGAACATGATCAGGTCCTACAATCGGGAACAATCAATATTTTACATGACCAAGCTCAATTACAAGCCTGCACTGACCTGGTGCACAAGGAAGCACATCTCCCGAATGTGGGTGCCCAGCAATGATAATAAGGTGGCGGAAGAACGGGACGACATGTGGCCATACCACATGGACCTCCGTAACCTGGCACAACAGTCCACAAATGGCACTAACACCAGCCATAAATGGCATTCAAGTGGGTGTCATCTTCAACCTGTCTGCAACTACCCACTTCGTCTCCAGGTAAACATGACCTCTAGTGATAATCATACCATCGCTCCTGTCATTATCCTCTGCCTCTGCAATATCTCTGCCCTCAGGCTACTGCAACACCTAGTTCTCGCACTACCACAGGGAGGCGCTGCAATCCCCACTGCTGCATTGATTTAGGCCCGGGTACTCACTTCACTCAAAGTCTGGTTTGCTATTTCACCTTCCATTCAACCTCTGCTACTAGTCCCTACTCTGAGCCGCCCGCTAATTCTACTGAGCCCTCTCACGCTTAGAATTCCTCTTTTCTTCCTCGGCATAACCAATTTAACCCCCAAGAGACCTCTGCCTCCCCACCTGCAAATCCTGATACCATCACAGTCATGGTGTGCACTCGACAATGCATGCGGAATAGACGCTGGGGTAGTTGAGGCGGAAGCATACGCCCCCCCACAACGCCAGCCCTGAATCTGCTGCTCCTTTCTCCTCCCCATCCATCACTCATTCTCGTGGTCCATTCTCCGGAAGATACCCTGATACGCGCAATGGCAAAGGGCAGTCACAGGCCCCTGGAATCCAAAGCGCAGACGCAACTACCCAAATAGAGAATTCCCTCACCCCCCCTCACCCCTCTCACCATACCACCCAATTTCACTTCCAGAGTTCATTGATTCAACCAGAAATCTTAGCCACAATTAACATAACGTTCAGTGAGTATACTGGTTCGCACGCTGAGCAGGATGCTCAAACCCACGACTATAGACAGGGGAAGAGTAATAGCGGTGCAAAGCAGAAGGCAGCTAAGAGGAACAGGGACGACAGTGAACCAGGAAGGTAGCAGAAGGCTAGGAAAATTGATATTCTGCATGGTAAGGAGTTGGCTGGAAGAGAGCATGCAGCTGAGGGCAGAGCCAATGGCACAAAGGCTACTGGTGGCACCTCAGATGACACATCAGGCATGCATGCAGTGGAGGGCAGCTCAGTAGGGATTCAAACAATAAGTGGCATCTCGTGCGACACGTCAGCAGAGGATGCTCACGCGTGTCGCATTGTGGAAGAGCCCAACCCATACGACATCGAGGGGGTCCCTTGCATGGTCAGGGAGCTCAACCCATATGTCTAGTCGCCAGGTGTCGCCTTGCAGTTCAACAGAGGTTTTACATGCTTGCTGTTTGAGGTTTTTCCTCTAGTTTTTTCAGATTTTTTGGTATGTTTTAATGGATTTTGAACTAGGACCCCTGTGTGGGCTTTTTGGTGTAATCTCACTCAGACTAGTTTCCCCTCGAAGGGCATTCGAGTTTCTTTTTTTGACAATCATGACATAACGTTGTTAAGCACCGCAAAGGCCGGAGCCTCGATGTATTATTATTTTGCTTATTTCAATAGAATAGTTTTACTTAGAAAAAAAAGGAGAAAAAAGAGAAGAAAAAAGAAAAGAAGAAGAAATAAAATATTTTAAAAAAAAGGACAAGAAGCATAAGGGAGGTGCCATTGTACGATTTGAGACACAAGATATCACAGCTGCCAATGCAGATCCAACCATCATAATGGCTTTTGAACAAGTAGGGTGTATGAGGCTTTGTGGAAATATTCAAGGGTATCATCTATAGTTGACAAAGGAGTTTGCTAGGGGTTTTGATGGTTTACAATAAAAGGTGGGAACTCTAACTTTTCCAATCACAGCTCAATCAATAGTCAAGGCCACTGAGATCCCTTTCAATGGAGAATAATGGTTCAAGGGTATGGATTTTGATTTGGTTGATTTAAAATACTTTCTTAAACCAAAACACCGGAAAGGATATGGTTCTGTTGTTCCAAGAATCTATCTACAATACCACCATTGTAAATTGTTGGAAGTGATTAAAGGTACTTCCCATGTGAAGGGAGGTTTAGTAAACTGTATCACTATCACATTAGGCTCCTAATGAATTTTACTAGCAAGAAACCTTTTAATCTTCCTTATTATTTGTTTAGGAGTCTATGTAAGATTACTGACAAAGTTCAAACAAAAGGAAATCAAATTGATGCTAGTTTCTTTCATTTTTCATTAACTAAATTGTTGGTGATAAGGGAACTTGAAAAGGAGCAGTCGTGGAGGGAATTTTTGGTTTCTTCAGGGTGGATAGCATAATATTCAAACACTGAGAGGAACAAGAAAGATACCTCATCATTTGTAATCAAAGAAGCTTCACTTGCTGCAGGAAGCTCAATTAAAAAGCCTTTGACTAAAATTTAATCAGTTGATAAAAGAAGTGTTAAGAAGCTTCACTTCCCACCTGAAGTAGAAACAGTAGCAAGGGTACCAAGAGCAAGATCTTCAGCCAAGAGATTACCTATAGATCCTCCATCTACACCTATTCAAATTATGGAATCAAAAAACACATAGAAGGAAGTTGAAATTGATGAAAGGAACCAAAGCATTAAAGACTTACAAGATTAGTTGGGCAAGGATCATCTGACAAAAACATATTTGCAACAAGAGAGTAGGGAACTTGGGAATAAAATATCACAAGAAACTATTCAACCCAGTGAAGGAGATTCATCAAAGAAAACATTGGCACATCCTGCTAAAGGCAAAGGAAAATTTGTCATTGATATTGAAAAATTAAAGGAGAGAGTTGGGCAGTCAAGGAGACCTAGAACTAGGTTTGTTGCCAAGGTGAAAATGAAAGTAAAGGAGACTTTTCATCCTGAACAGAGGATGGTTTTTGATGAGTAGAAATAATTTGAGATGTTATTGGAATAGCTTGAAGGAGTTCAACAACAAGTAGATCAGCTTGCAGTAAAGGATCATAGGGATAAATTGAGTTTGTTTAAGAAAGTAAAATTTGTTTAACCAATCCTTGATCAGGCCATATACAAGTTAAAGTAGACCCTACCTCTGCATAGGCGGATGAGAAATTTATATACACAGAACTTGGTCTTAAAAAGGAGACTCAGATTGGTGAAGAAGAAGCTCACTGAGGTCAAGGAATCTGGAAGGAAGAGGAAGAGGGGCAGGTTGGATATACTAGGACAAGCTAGTACAAAGGTAAATCTTTGGCAGGAGGGTATCACTCAGAAACAAGTTAGTTTTGATGAAGCTTGCAAAAATGCAGTAAGGGGCTTGATGCTCTTTTTATATAATCTTTTGTACTAGTGGGTTAGTGAAGTTTGAATTTTTTATTGTCATGAGGGAAAGTTATATGAAGGTTACAGCAATTCACATTGATTCTTCCAACAGTTTATATCAGGAAGAAGTCGTCATATGTTCATATTTTTGAAGGCGCTGCGAAAGGAGACAATCTTGCTGTGAAAGTGGGGGATAGTTAAAAAGGAGGTATGCAACCACTTTGAATCTTATCTACGAGGTTCACTACCATCACAGAGGTATTTGAAGCATACCCATTTTCTCCATTTTGATAGAGGAAGTCTGTAACCATACGTAACATGGAGGGCTACTTCAATTTGCTGTGAAATTGGTTAATGCGCTGCAAGTCTAGACAATCAACACCATTTCATTTCAAATTTTGAATTTTTGGCTTCTAGAAGTAGTTTGGATCATGTCGATAAGTGGCATATTATCTTAGGAAGTGTAGGTAATGTTTATTTTCAAATATTCCAAGTTGGTGATGTTTTAGGCTTAGATTGGTTAGAAGGAAAACCACTCATATTTTTGAGTATATGCACTAAAACTTTGATATATCTAGTTAGAAGTTTGTTTTGGTCAATAATTTCAAACACCTAGAGTGGGAGATCGAACCTCATGGTGTATATAGAGATGAAAAACATGGTAATGGGTTATGTTTGTTAGATTAGAGAAGAACAAACTTTTTGTGCACTGTCTTTTTTCCGAAAATTTTGACAGTGAATGAATGAAAATTAGAAGGTGATTTGTAGGGATTCCTATGTCAGAATCTTGGTGGCTTTGTGCTCCTTTGATCTTGTTAGTTGTCTCACGTGTTTACATCTCTTAAATGTATGTCCTTATTACTTGGAAAAAACCACATGTTTATTTGAGAATTCATCTTAATGGTGCTCTAATTTAGTTTTTCCATGTTATCAGTGTTTTCATCTTAAAAGAAACATTTTAGAATTCCTTGATGGTTTTTATTCTCTATGTGTTGACTTTCACCTTTCTACACTCACTCTCTACAACGATTTAACCTAAATTCCACCACCAATACTACCTACCTTGCCCCTGTGGAGAAACCCTTTCTCTTTTCATCATATCACTGGACAAAAAACTGACTTGACATGAGTCCATGCCCAATGGATCTATTTCTTTTCTCATCAACAAAACTTTGAAAATCATGCATTATTGACCATCATACCTAGCCTAATATCATATCATTTTAAGCAATCAAAGTGAGAGAGCCCTCTCCAAGGCTAGAAGGGCTAGATTCTTGCCTAAAAGTGGTTTGTGGTTACCTTTGGAATTTCTCTCCTCTGCCTAGGGAAATTTACGGAATACTAACACCTCAAATTAGGGGCAGTTCAACATGAAGACCAAGTTTGCAAGTTATTTCCATTCACCTTTGAGGGAAAAGCTACATCTTGGTATTTTACCTTAGTTGTTGGTTCAATTACTTCTTGGCAAGCTTTTGAAAACTTGTTTATTAAAAAATATGGAGAGGATAAAAACAAAGCGGCCTTAGTTGTGGAATTATCAAATATTAGGATGAATTCAGGAGAATCAATCAAAGATTGCTTTCAATCCTTAATAGAATCCCTATAGCTTCTAGACCAAGTGATGATGTTCTAAATGAGGTATATAGTACTTCTCTTCCTTCTGATATTGTATTTGCTACTATTAGAGTAGAAAAAGATACATTAGCCCTAAATATGGAGGCCCTAACCGTTGAAAAACAAATATAAAAAATTGCAGCAAAACATGCATTAGGACAAGAAAGAAATGAAACGATATCTTCTTCTAAAAAGCCTTCAACTAGTAAATCAGCTGATGAGAAAAAAGAAAACAATAATATCGATTTAGACTCTATCCAAAAGGTAATTAAAAAAATGTCTAATGAGATAACTAGTGTGAAAAATGTCCTTTCGGAAACCCCTATAATAAAAAAATCTTAGAGACCATATAGAAGGAATCGACCCCCCAATCCTAATCAAACTACTCTTGAAGAATTCAACATTGATTATTATGCTCATGATGATTTTTATCGAGCTCATAATGAAAAAAAAAAAAAAAAAAAAATTGCTTTTATAAACAAGTTTAAAGTATTTGTAGACGCTAAGAATGAGAGTCAACTAGAAAATGAAAACAATAAATAATAAGATTCTTGTAAAATTAATGTCTTATGGGATGTGTCTCAAGGGGGGTTGATTGATAATGATTTCGTTGAAGATGAAGAAGAAATTAATACTGTACAAACTAGATCAAAAATTCAAAATGCTTCTCCAAACCAAGCATCCACATGAAATCCCAATCCTCCATCTCAAATAAAGAAAATTCAAATTGCTAATAAAGCTAATTCTATATCTAATTCTCTTCTTGTGAAAAAGCATTTGGATTATGATTTAGTTGAAGATATGAAGAAAAACTAAAGCTAATATCTCTTTATTTGAATTATCAAAACTCACTCAGCAAAGAGATAAATTGATCAAAGCTCTAGCAAATGATTCATCTAAAAATTCTAATTCAAATAAAGCTCCATCTAAAAAAAATCAAATATTAATGCAGCTTTAATTGGAGATAGATCATCTTCTCATACCCCTCCTTTCCTTTTAACTTTTGAAATATGCATCATAAATGTGCATAATTGTCTAGTCAATTCAAGGGCTTCAACTAATGTATTCTCGTTATCTATTGTTTAGAAATTAAATATGTTTCCTACAAACTCATCTACCCAAATCGTGAAACTTGTTAGATCAAGTGTAGAAGTTTTAGGAGAAATCAAAATGTTTTAATTAGACTTGCTTCAAATCCCAAAAAAATTCAAATCATTGACATTATTGTCACATAAATTCCATAATCTTATGGTTCAATTCTCAGTCGAGATTGGTAAAAAAAACTTATTGGTTATTTCTCAATAGATTGCTATCATATATGACTATCGTTAAATTGTAGGCCAAATACAATCAAGGTTAATTGTGAACAACACATGGAACATACAGTTACTGACCTTGAAAATTCTAATTAGCCAATCAATTCTCCTAAATCTTCATTAGATAATTATACATTTTTACCTATCTTGGTAATTTCTCGTCTTAATAAGCCTTTATACTAGAAACTCAAATTGAATGCCTAAACTTTCTCCAAGTACCAACTTTAAATTCTAGGAAAATTTATGAGGATTCATCTATCTTTACAACTGATCAAATCAATAGTTGGACTTTGTATTTTGATGGATCCAAATCTAATGAAGAAGTCGGTATTGGATGTGTCTTAATTGATCCACAAGGGAATAAATGTATCCTTTCTTGCAAATTAAATTTCCCTTGTACCAATAATGTTGTTGAATAGGAGGCTTTATTGAAAGGCCTTCACAAAGCGATTGAAACGGATATAAAAAACATCAAAGTTTTAGGCGATTCAGAAATTATTGTAAAACAATGCAATAAAACCATTCATTATGCATCCAATCTTTTGAAAAATTACAGACAATAAGTATGTGACTTAGCTAAAACTTTGATAACTTTGAGTTAGACTCTATACATTGTTCTCAAAATTTTGATGTTGATCTCCTTGCTAATGTTTCATCAAAGCTACTTCCAATTGAAAAAATTTCCCCATAACGTTTTTCAATTGAAATTTTTTGCAGACCTTCAATCCCCGATAATATTCAAAATTGGAGAGTATTTGATGAGGATCTGAAATGTTCTCTCTCCTTTGCGGATTCTCTGGTTATAACCATATTTTGGTTGCACCAGGAAATCAAATTAAAACCACTTTTCGAACCAAATGGGGCACATACGCTTATAAAAAGATGTCATTTGTATTAATCAATGTCGGGTCTATTTTTCAACGAGCCATAGATATTTCTTTTAATGGAATTATTAATAAATTCATGGTGGTATATCTGGATGATATCATAGTTTATTCAAAGAAAAGAATGCAACATGTTGATCATTTGATAGAAATCTTTGAAAGATGTTGAAAATATAGAATCTCATTAAATCCCAAAAACACGATATTAGTTGTCACTGAAGGTAAATTATTGGTATTTATAGTTTCTAAAGAAGGTATTGTTATTGATCCATATATAATCAAATCAATCTTACAAATTATTCTTCCTCATAATAAAAAAATCTATGCAATATTTTCTAGGAAAGATTAATTTTGTTCGAAGATTTATTACAAGTTTTGCTAAAATAGTTAGACTAATGCAAGATATGATTAAGAAGGATCATGTTTTTAAATGGGGATCTCTAGAAAAATATGCTTTTGAAAAAATCAAAGAAGCCATAGTTGTTGCTCTAGCGTTAATCAGTGCAAATTTTGATAAAGATTTTTTGTTGTATACATTTGCATCTTATATCTCTTATGCAATAGTCCTCACTCAAAAGAATTATGCACATGCGAAAATTCATATTCCGTTCATGAGTTCTCGCTTTCAAGATGTGGAATTAAACTATCCAGAAATAGATAAGCAAACTTATGTTGTCTATAAATCAAAAAAACACTTTAGACCTTTTATGTTGAAATCCCGTACTAAAGTGATAGTTCCCAATCCTATAGTTAGAAATTTGTTGGTTCAAAAAGACCTAGGAGAAAAAATAGCAAACTCGATGAGTACATTGCAAGAATATGATTTAGAAATAAAATCCTCTAAATTCATAAGAGGACAAGGTTTTTGTAAATTATTAGTTGAAGCGGAAGTATATCACCAAGAGGAAGATCAAAGTTCCAATTTTGAAGTAGGATGGTACAATGAATTTGAAATGAATCAAGAACAAATATTGTAAGTACCTATACCAAAAAACACATGGTATGCAAATATAAAACACTTATTAATTCATGGTATTGCTCTGAACCATCTATCAATTAAACGAAAAAGAGCTTTACAATGTTAATGTTCTAAATATCAATTAATTGATGGCATTCTTTTTAGAAAAAGTATGATGATGTTTTACTATGATGCCTTGATAAATCTTATGTAGAAAAGGTTTTAGTGGAATTACATGATGGACCTTCTAGTGGGAATTTTGGAGAAGAAACCTCTACACATAAAGTCTTATGAGCAGGCTATTATTGGCCCACTCTATTAAAGGATTCTTATTCATATGGAAGGAAATATAAAGAATGTCAAATAGTAACAAGAAAAGTAAAAAGGTCAGCTCTTCCTCTTCAACCTGTTGAAGATGAAGGACGATTCGAACAATGGGGATTAGATATCATTGGTGAGATTAATCCAAACTCTTCAAAGTTACATAAATTCATTATCATAGTTATTGGTTATTTCACAAGATGGACTGAAGCAATTCCTTTGAAAAAAGTCATCGATGAACGGGTATGATCATCCCTGGAAGCCCATATTATCACAAGGTTTGGATTTCCATTATCCTTTGTATTTGATAATGCTTCATATTTTTCTTCTCTTAAGAAGATTGAATTTTGCCTAAAAAAAGGTATCAAGATTAAATTCTCTGCTAACTATTACCCTCAAGATAATGGCCTACTGGAGTCCACAAACAAAAACCTAATTCAAATTTGTAAAAAAAAAAAAAAAAAAAGTGGTCAACATCACCAAAGGAATTGGCATAATCAGTTATCTAACGGCCTATGGGATGATAGAGTCAGTCCTAAAAGAGCATTAGGAAATTCTCCATAATTTCTAGTATATGGTAAGGAATCCATTTTTCCATGAAATATTTTCTTGCCATCTATTCAGTTAGCTCAATCTTTAAGGCATAATTCAATCAAATATATGAATATCATATTATACACATTGTTTAAATTGGGAAAGGAACTACAAAGAGAAAAAGCTAAGTTTCATGAACATCAAAAAATTATCAAAAGATGGGTTGATAAACATTTAGCATCTGATAGAGACTTTGTTGTTGGTGACCTAGTTCTCAAATGGGATAAAACCCATGAAGAGAAAGGCAAGCACTCTAAATTTCAACATCTTTGGATTGGTCCTTTTCAAATCTTTTCAAAACTTGGTTCTTCAACTTACATTCTACAAACATTAAAAGGCCAAGTAGAAAGTTTTCCTGTAAATGGGCAAATTTTAAAAGATATTTTTCATAAATGAAAATCTCTCAAGAACAGATAATATTATGTTTTACTAAGGGATGTTGGTATCCTAAAGGATTATTTTATTTTCATTTTTTGTCATTTTCATATTTTCTATACATATACCTTATTTTCATTTATTTCTTTAGTTGTAGAATTACAATTATGATTACATATTTCAAGAAGCATTCTTTTACTATATATTATCTTATGTTTCAAAATAAACTAAAGTTTAAGGACAAATTATTCTCAAAATATGACGAATCCATAAATACTTATGTTAGTTCAGTTTTTACTTAAACTTTCAATATTATGGAAAATGATTGATTGACTATTTTATGTTATGAGAGCTCCATCATCTTCAAATAAATTAAAGAAATAAACCAAATTATTTCAAAAAAATGAATAACATAATACAGAGTTTGAGTTTCTTTTAATACATCAAAGTATTTAGTATCAAAGCAACTTTAAAAAAAATATCGCTTTTGTCACTTGGTTATGTATGATAAATTTCAAAATCAATCATTAGCTAAAAAATAGTGAAAACATGAAGTTTTACATTAAAAGGAAACAAATAAACTCATCGAGACTATGAACGCTTCTTAGCAGCATGTAAATGTTTGTAATGCAACTAAAGGGGATATTTTCACTCATAAAAGTGAAGCAATTAAAGTTTCAAAGAGAGATGATTATAACGCAAAGCAGAAAAAACTTTGATAGTATTAAAATCCTAAACTTAGTGTTTAAAATTTCATATGATGATTAAATTATAAGGTTCTAGAAATACAAATAATTCAATATTTGACTCTTATTACATAAAATTTTCATTTTCCTCATTAGTACTTCTATTTTGATTGTTTGTACCATTGCCACTTTATCAAGTATCTCAGTGATAAATCATAAATTAGAAAAAAAATTATGAAAACTTTATTTTATTTTGAATTATAAATTTAAGCTTGACAGAGATAATTGTTTCTTCCATTGTGTCACCATTTTTTGTAGGATTACAACAACCCTCTTTTGTTTTGTACATAAAGGAATAAAAAAAAAAAAAAGCCCCTAAACAAATTTTTTTTATGGGTTTTCCTAAGAAAAAAAAAACAAAAAAAAAAATAAAAACTTTGAAAATATATAAGAAAAATATCAAAAAATAGTTTTAAAGGTCAAAGGTCGAAATCATAAAAATCTTTTTAAATAAAAAATACCCAACCTTTCGACCTCCTGATTATCAAGTCGGGCCAACTACCAAATCTCTTCAAGTATTTTCACCCAACAGCCCGACCTCCCAACTACTTGACCTACAATCAACATTTTACTCTTGTAGTCGAGGTCGGGAAGAAATAAAACTTCAACAAAAATACGAACTCTCAACTATCGGACCACCCGACTACTCAACTCCCTCAATAAAATAATATTTATTTTCCTTGATTTGCGTGCATTTTGTTTATTGCGATTGAAAGAAAATTGATTTGAAATTTCTTCGTTTCACGCTTGTTGGATTCATTTTGATATCAATAATAAATTCCTCCAATGCTATCTCGATTTACGAGAAAAGACAGTTGGATTACTCTATGGAAAATTAATGAGTAATTTAATTCATGTCATCCTCGGGTTTTTAATCAAAAATCATAATTCCGTAGAGTACTTCGCTTGCATGTTGTTTTCATTCTCTTATACCTAGTTTAGAGAAGCTTGAATTGAGAAAATAGGATATCAGTTGCTAAAATTTTATGTAAGTGGGATGAAATTATAAAAGATTCTTAATTCAATTTCAATTTTTAATTAAGAAGAGCTTATATATTCTCTATTTTTGTTTGCGGGTCACAGAATGGGGAAGAAAGGAAAGTCTCTAGCAACAAAACAACAAGTCGATCAGATAAGGGAAAATATTAAAGAAATAGAGAATCCACATCTAGAGGAGGTCAACTTCAACCCATTCCTCATCTATGACTCTACTTACAAGACCCAAAAAGCAGGTACGATGAGATGGAGGAAATTTTTTATTTCTTTGAAGAAGGAATAATTAGTTTGAAGCAATAGGAGCAACAGAGTTACACAAAGTAGTAACTAGGGCCAGGACTTTTCCTTATTATGACATGATTTCATGGATATTTTCTCATTCTGATATTTCAACCCAAACAATATTAGACCATAACAAAATTTTCATAGCCTCATGGAAAACGGAAGTCCTATCAGCCATCTATCAGCTCAATCCCCTAGAAACCCAGCTTGATGTTGATTTCCTCGAGAATTTTTTAAGCACAGTCTTCAAGAAATGCGAAGAGAATTAAGACAGAGTAATTGAAGACTAGCTAAGGGAAGAAAATGAAGGGTTTAAGCTCAGAGCAAAAAAAGAGTATCCCATAGCCATTTTCAAGAAACCCATAAGATTTCTTATCAAAATGCTAACCAAATTATTTGGGGAGCAAGATCCTAAACTCTGTAAAATAAAATGGATTCCAATAATCCATAACATCCTAAATGATGGCAAACACCTCAATTGGGCCGAGATTTTGTCACAAAACATCACAGATTATTTATAGTTTTCATTATCATATTCCCCTGGATATAAACACATTTTCTATGTGTCTTCTTCTCTTATAGAGATTGGCATTGCCTCAGTTCCATTTCCCCTCATGAAATAGAACTATCCCTCTGACGAGTAGCTCTCTATCCAAAACTATGCCTCAATCATGTGGGAGTCTAATTTCAAATTTCATTTTTACAATATTTTCCATTATGTCTTAATTCCTTTTTATGAAATCCTGTTTGGAAAAACCCCTCCAAGAATTAGCCAAAATCTAAAAGAAGTCCTAGAGTCCATTAGTCATTGTTTTGTGGAAAAGTTGTTTTCTTATATAACAATTTATGGGAGTGGGGTTGGCCCTCACCTTTTACCCCGTTATATCCCCGAAAGGCTCGCTTTGAGAGAAGTTACAAATCAAGCCATTTTGAAGGGTCAATCCAAGATGCAAAGTTAGTTACAGAAAAAAAAAAAAATTTGGACTAGGTTTTGAATTGGGTTTGGTGGCATAAATATCAGGGACAAAGGACATGGAATCAAGGAAGCCAAAGAGCTTCAAGAAATTTGGCTACATTCTCTACCTCAGTATGATTATGATCCTCATTGAATTATTAGAAGTCATTATATAATAGTTAGCTTTATGAAAATCTTTACTCATTGGGAGCCTCCCTTTGATGATATTTTCATAGATATTGATGACTTTAAACAAGTTGTTGAAAAAGTAAAGCTTTTATATATTGAAATAAGAGACTGGTTACAAAAGTTTAGAGAAACTTTGTTCGAATTTTTCTTAAAAGAAAAATGTCTTTGTCTCAAAACTTCTTTTGAGGAATTAAATGCTTTTGAATTCTTTCAATTTAATTTCAACCAAATCACATCAGATCCTTTTGTTGTCTCTCAAAAGGAACAAGAAGTTGAAATTGAAAAAAATGGAAGATGTTGTTGTCACAGGTAAGGAAGCAGGAAGCCATGAAGGAACGAGAATGATCATAATGTTATAGTAAAGGTTGGAGCTATGGAAATTCCTAAAGAGAAGCAAGAAAGTGCAGTAACAGCAAAAGCAACATAAAATAATAAAAAAAATAACTGAATAAGAAATTATTCTAGTTAATTCCCCTGAGGAGATAGAACAGAAGGAACCAAAAACTAGAGCAAGTCAAGAAATGGAAGTTGACAAGGAGAAAGAAAAACAAGTGTCTGAAGAAACTGTCATTAAGAAAAATCAAGAAGAAATGGAATCACAAAGGAAAATGGATAATGTGTCCACAACATCTCCTAAAATATCAAGGACACCCATTTCTACCAAGTTCCCTTGGGAATCATTTTTGTTCAAACTAGTTTGTGAATTAGAGATAGTTCCAGATACAATTCCTTCTTTGACAGATTACTATTTCAATTCTCAAACAAAGTTAGTTGTGAGGAGAACAAAGAAAAGGAAGCATGATTCTTTGGAGACTGTGACTGAATTCAACTAGCAAGCTCAAGGGGATGTGAAATAAAAGGCTCAAGAATCCTCGCAGGCCTTAGGATCTTTTGTTAATTATAACCAGTATCATTTAAATGAGCTTGCAATCTCATATGACAATAGGCTATAGGAAATTAAAGTTTTAGAGAAACAATTGGAGAAAAATGAATTGTTTAATGAAGAAAATTGGCATAATTATTTTGCAACTCTGATTCAGGGTTTTGTTGTAGAAAGGGAAAATATACAGAAACGTTTTCAAGTGGAATTGAAACAGTTAACTTCAAGACATGAGCAACATATTTAGGAGTTAAAGAAAATGCATGAAGATCAAACTCGCATTTTGAAGGAAGAAGCTAAAAGCAATTCTGAGATCATGACTACAACTTTAAAAGAGAAAATTAATTCTCTTCAGAGCCAACTTAATCAAAATCAAGAAGCCACAGAGAGTTTGGGAATTTTTAGAGAGCCAGCCTTACAGATTTGTTTGAAGCTAAGGAAAGATCAATCAAAGTTCTATAAAAGAATGGATAAAATCTGAAGATTTTATCGAGAGGCTACAAATTTAAATCAAAGGATTGATTCTTTAACAGAAGAAGACAACTACATAAAAAATATTTTTTTGCCTATTCTTGACTAGGAGAAGGAATTTCAATCTAATGAAATTCCAAAAGTTTCAAAAACGGATAAAAGGTTGATGCTTGCATCTTTGAGCTGCAAGGAAGATGAAGCCAGAGAAATCAAAGAATGGACCAAAACTGCATAAGAGAAATGCTTGACAATCTGGGAGAAAGGAACTGACTTTATAGAATAATTTGACTTGCTAGATTTCAAGCCACTTAAATAAATTGTTCCAAAGGAATTAAAGCAACCAAAAAAAGACCTTATCACCAAAGATCCAGTACAAATCAAAAGGATTAGCATATGGAAGCAACGAACTTTCCATAAATTTCTACAACTTCCTTTTGAGCAAATCAAGCTTACTGCTAAATTTGAATTCAAGTATCAGAAAAGAAAGAAGAAAGTCAAGGGTTAATTGCCAGCTACCAAATCAGCATAAATCAGCTTCCTTCCATTCGCTTCTCATTTGTTTCGTAGGTGTATTCACAATGGGTAAAGCATATCGAAGTTCATGCACCCCATCTATTGCTCAATCTTAACTATGAATATTTTGAAGATGAGGAGAAGTTACCTACTTCTCAGGGAGATATCGGTTGAACAGAGATAGAATTTAGATTTTTAGAATCAAACATTTACTTTCAGACAATCTTGTGATTTTCTTGTTTTAAAACTTAATTTATTTTTGAAACATATCTTGTTTTTAAAGTATTTATAGAACCTCTTGCGTTTGTGCAAAAGGTCGAGAAATTGTGAAAACTGAAGACTTGTATTATTCAATCAATTTTGAAGTAAAGGCATTCTTGAAAACCAATTTTAGTTTTAATGTGTGATGAGCTATGAGATTTATGTCTGGACATCTATTTAATTACTTAATGGATGCTTCTTGTATTACTCTTTAACTTGTGTTATTTAATTCTAAATGAATATTTGATTTTTCTATTAAACATTTCTAATGACATGTTGCAATCTACATCCATTTATCAATAGAAGGAAATGAATCGTTAACTTTTTTCATTACTGCTTGATCATTGGAATATAATATTCAAAAGGTAGGATTTTATTTGCTCTTGTTTTCAAGATAAAGGTTCTCGTTTATTTCTTTTAGTTAACGCATGCATATATATGTTTCAAAATATCAAAAAAATTGTTTGAATAGGATGAAAACCTAAAAATATCTTTTTGGAGCTTTTTGCATGAAAACGCTTTCAAAACTTATCTGTGTAGTTATCTGTACTCAAAATCTAGTTAGGATTTCAAATTACATGATATTTCACATGGTATTGTGTTCATTTGAATCCTTTATTCTGTTGTTTAAACTGATCCTATCATACCATCAGATTATGTTTATATTTTGTAGATAATTGTAATTATTAAAATATGTCATATATTTCTCCTAGATTAGTTATTGTTTTTTAGTTTAATTTTAGTTTTAGATAATACAGGAAATCGAGCCTTTGTTTCGGAGAATATATGACCAAATAAACTAAAAAGAGTCTAATTGGGACTCTGATTGGTTGAATGTTCAAATGAGATATCTTTATAGACGATATTATGGTACGATCAATTATGAGAGCTAAAGCGTAATTACGTAGATAATATCCAGAGATACTAAGTGACTTATTGGGTAAACAAAGCATATACTCAATAAAATTTAAATCTCCTTGTAATCATTGTCCTTCACAACATTTTCTGTCTCCAAAATATGCTATTTTGGAAACGACCTATCGAATCCCACCATGTCAATTAAATTTCATGTGCATTATAATTTATCACACGCTTGCATACACAAATTTCCTGTAAATGTTGACATTTATGTTGCCAACTTTGCTTTAGAAGAATTTGTAACTTATCTGAAACCTGTTAAGAAACCAATCCATGAACAAACTCTATGAATCGTTTTCCAGTTTCGAGATTATATTTAACTCGACAGACTTTATTTTATTTTACATGGTTCCTGTTAGATCCTTGCATTTCCCATATTTACTATATTTCAACTTCCCAATATATCTTCACGTCATGGCCACTGCTAGTTACATTCTTTTCGCATGGTTACTCTATCAAAAATACCTTCTTGACTTATACGCTTTGTGGATTTACGTTTTCTTGATACAGTCGGGTTATGGATTGTGATAATGCCTTGGAATCATATTAAGGGGGGATGAACGATGTGTATAATATGTGTTCCATGGTCGGATGAAAATCACTCTAAACTATATGTCTGCATTGACTTTCCAAACCCTCTTCCCATGGCCATACTTCTCAGCGTCATGATTTGTTACACACACTCATTTCCCACTTACATTATGTTCTTAGTCACCCATGCATGTTGTTGTTGTTCCCCATCATGACTTTGTTTGTACCACTGCATACATGAACTTGTTCACCCCTACACTTATTATCTCTTTGTGTGTTATATTTTCCATTACAATAGTAACACACATTCTTTTATATTAATTATTTTTTTTACAAAGTTGAGATTGAATTTTTATTGCACAATATGAGATTTTTTTAGTAGAGGAAGTCATGGAAGAGGGAGGAATTACACAGGAAGAGAAAGACTACGTCCCATAACAAATATGGCTTTTGAGTATGATGGTTGATTAGTTTTAGACACTTGTATTTTGACATCTTTGCATGTATAGGACAACATTATATTTCCAGTGTTTTTGGCACATTTCGTAGTATCTTCTTGCACAATTTTGATTACAACAAGTTTATTTTCGAACAATAATATATTTTTATTATTTTTCATTGCATGTTTTTTGGAGATACAAGTATTATGCCCCGGCTGATTTATTTTATTTTATTTTTTATTTTTTATTTTTATGGTGGAAGCCTGTGATGCATGCATTCTGATGACAAAGATGGGAGATACAAGACATGAGTATTTATTGTTCAACATTACATACTTAGCAGGACATGGTTCATGGTTCATATATGTGTTTTATGTTATTTATGATGTAGCAAGAATGAATAAGTTATTTGCCAGAATATTTTATTCCGCTTATTTTATTATTAAGAGAACATCATAAGTTGGTAAATAAATATAAATGAACCATTTAAGAATGAGGGGGGGCACCTATATAAAAGTTAAATATAATTTAACTCGCCCCTTTGGAACACTCCATCCCCATAAATCAAATTAAACATGATTATAAATTAAATGAACAATGAATCCTCCAAAGCAGTAGAACTTCCCAACTACAAAGAAGACATACAAAAATGGATGGAGACTATGCAGGGGGGAGAGGTTACACTGTGAGGAGAGGCTTTTTTCAAAGGATATGCAAGGGTTGCAAAGAAAATCCTTTCAATTTTTATGCATCTTTTTCAGAAAAAAAAAAACAAGCAGATCTAAATTCTATAAGGTTGACAAAAGGGTATATTGAAGCAATTTCACATCATTTTGTTGTCATGAATGTTTCTATATGATTTTGTAACATTTTAGACATTTAAAATTAAGTTTGTTTAAGGGTTGTCGCAAAAACCTGCTATTTAGATTGTTGTACTCACATACTTCAATATAAATCAGCCTTCTTTTGCCTAATATTTCGTGTATACTTCTCTAAATTATTTCTATTTATATTAGTGATTATCTCTTAAAACTTTGTTTTCATTTATGCTAATTTACAACATATAATATACAACTTTTGTGGAGCCTTGTGGTTGCGAGAAGACCGATTATTAAAGTTTCTGGTAAATCTTTATTTCAGTTTTGGTTGTTGAAAATTTTTGAACAATGTACTTTTTATGTATCATTTTATTTATTTATTGTTAATCTCTTTAAAGGATACTTCTAATCATGATAAGTCTTGTATATAATTGTAAATTGAATTATTTATACTATCAATACAGTTTTAAATTCTTGAATCCACCACTACTTTCCTAGGGCATAAATAAATAGGGCCTAGTCCCACTATCTCACTTATCCAATGAGATTTGAGGGGTTGACCAGAGAAAGCATAAAACTTCTCTCTCGGTCAACAACATCTACAAAAAAAAACTAGTATTTTTTCTACTCATCACTAAAACTACCTCCATTAAGATCATGTGCTTTCTAGTAACATCTAATGCTAGTACCCGGATGCGGGTGTTAAGGCTTGATTAGAAGTGCCATTACACCCCACGCTCAAGCCACATGTCTTCACGCTCTCGCCAGGTGGTCTCCATGGTTTTTGAACGGGTTCTGGGTGCCAGTACATCCAGGGGCATTAAAGGCCCTTCAAGACAGGAGTATTATCGAGGTTCTGCTGCCAGAGCATTTATCATGGCGCATACAAACTGTGGTTCAGGAATGCGAGCCGGCTCCGGTTTTAATTCTTCGATGGTTCAAGGAATTGTTACGGGAAACTCTGCAAGCGAAATTCCCATCCGCGTCGACATCTCTCGCCCAGTGTTCAGGAGGATTGTGCACATAGTTCAGAAGAATGTGCAGGGGATTATCCGGCAGCAAACGCTTCAAAGCAACTTCCATAACGGCATTTGCAGGAATCGTAGCAGGTATAGATCAGTTAAGTTTTTTTTGCACGTTTGTGTAGAGATCATCACGCTCCTCATGGCTCCTCGCGGTGGGCATAAGACGCCTCGCAGGGGAGGTCACTCCAGTCAGTCCAGCGGCATTAAACAGAGAGGACAGACCAGCCCGAAAAGGATTTCTCCCTTAGCATGCGCTTCGCCTCCCTCAGGTGCCTCGATGCCTTCCGAGGATTTGGATAACATTGTTCAAACTGCTACTCTTTGCTACCATCGCCGGACAAACAAACCAGTGGTCAGAGCCTGCATTACAGTCATCTTCGACGAGGAGGATGAGGCGGAGGACAGTACCAATAATGATTTAGGGGAGAAGTTGCCCACCACCTCAGATAATTCTTCCAAGGCTCAGGACACCTCCTACAATCCAGAAGTTCAAAGCCGAATGGAGGGAGATAGCACTGAAGTTTACTTGGCAGAGCAGGAGGAAGCTGCCAAAGAACTTCGCAGTCTCAAACGCAAAGCACCAATGATCTCTGCTGAAGGAACTATGAAGACTCATACGGATTCCCCTGGCAGTGGCTTGAAAATTGAGGAAGAGGAAGACTCGCTGGATTACAAACTTTATCTCAAGCTGCCTCCTGGTTATGACCGCATCGCGGACGTCCCTGATGGAGTCGAAGTTTCTTAGGAGCCAGACCCAGTCCAGGCAGCTGAAGAACGGAAGCAAAGAGTAATGGCTCGCAAAGCTGAGGCGAAGAAGGGCAACAGCAAATGACCACAGACATCTCTGGGGTAAGCCTGTACTCAGGCGAACCGCTTCCTTTTTGTCTTTTGTTCAGTCCAGGCTTGATAGTATGCAATCTCTGAAGCTTTGCTGCTATGTAAACTCGGTCCCCTGTCACAGATCTCGTGGTCTGGTCTTACTAGTGGGTTTTTGGTCTGTCTTTGTCATGTTTAATTGGTCCAGGTTGGACAAATTTCTGTTCAAGACATTTCTTTTTGGGGTTTTATTTTCTCTGGCTCTTGCAAGCAGAAATACCAGTTGTAATGAGAATTTCTTGACAAAGAGCTGATCCATGGCTCTCAGAGGTGTATACCTCTTGTAAATATTTTTTATCCTTTTTTAATACAATAGTTCAGTCTTTACTTAGCAAAAAAAAAACATCTAATGCTAGTAATATACAAGAACCTAAATACTATTCTTGTTGTATTTTAACCTTTTACATAAAATAAATTTCCTTTAAAAAAACAAAAAAATCTTACTTGAATTTCAATTTATACTTATTTTGAAATTTCCTTTTTTGTAAACTATTTATTGTTGTAGAAGGATTATAGAGTTTTAAGAGCCTTGCTTACTAATAGTCTACCATAGGGGAAATTATACCACTAACAAAACAACAGGTAATCAATTCCAAAAAATACATTGAGTTCGAATCAGATCGATAAAAGAAAATAGAGTTTTAGAAGAACTAGAATATAAAAAGAGTGCAGCCCATGCATGGCAATACCTAGACTATTCATACCATCATTCCTATGCCTAGATAGATTAGAAACCAAAAAAATTAAGAGACTACATACATTACAAGCTAAATGGAATTGGAGACGTCCACCTCTATGGGGTTGGTGTGCCCGTGGTTATCGCCACTTGGACGTTGAA
Source organism: Pinus taeda (assembly GCA_000404065.3). Taxonomy (NCBI): domain Eukaryota; kingdom Viridiplantae; phylum Streptophyta; class Pinopsida; order Pinales; family Pinaceae; genus Pinus; species Pinus taeda. Next base: position 53,445 of record APFE030483305.1, on the reverse strand, counting down.
CAAGAGCTAGCTAATCCTCAACCCACTTAAGCAGTGCCTCATTTCTTATTGGATCAACACCACCTTGTCCAACATAAGAATAATTTCTTCGTTAGCCTTGTTCTTATGCATTATAACCCTCCCCAACAACATTTTCAACCTCCAATATAAGTCAACCGTGACCAAATATTGGTTTTATTTTCCTTGGTTATGCCTCAAGAGACAGACACACTCCTTACCAATGTCCACTTCAAACTCATGGAACTCCACTAAAATCAGTTCTTGCATCTTTTTTTTAAAACTTCACATAGAGGCCTCGACTTGTGAGCAAGTTGGAGAACCCCCTAACCCTTCGTGACTACCACTCCCCCTTTGACACAATTCTCATTAGTGAACCATGATATCACTCATTGAATTCTAGAGTAGACTCTCTCTCTCTTGAGCAAGCCCTGCAATCCATATAACAAAGGAAGAGTAAGGCCATAAATAACTCACCCCCACTCACAGAAAGGATGATCATACCTCAATAATTCACTAAGAAAATAGCTTAATAGAGAGGGTGTAAAGGAAACAACAAGAGAGAAGGAAAAATCATCCATACTGTAGGTTTTAACCCTGTACAGAAATTACTTGCATACGAATTCTAAAAACAGAAAATAAACAATGGTGAGAGCATAACACATAAAACAAATATACACAGAGATTTTCCCCTGGATCCCAAAACCGGGACTACTAGCTTGATTTTTCATTATATTCCTTTCAATGTTACAATACATATATATACATGTCGAAGCATCCATAAAGCCCAATCCATTAACCCTGGATTAGACATAACTGTAGTTCCCTTGAACGGATCTACAAAATACCATGGACCGAAAAACCATTGCACCCAAAACCATGTGCGGAATCCATACACAAAACCATAGGTATGTCTGCCCATCTAATATAGGGTCAAAAAAAAAATCCCTAGGGCGCTGCCCCAGACCCCATAGAGAGGGTCTACTGTTATCACTCTAAGAAACTCTCCTAGGTTGCAGCTCGGAGATGCCTAGTAACATATAATCTTCAATATTGTTCTCAGAACTATTGGAATGGATGATGGTTTGGATCAAGTTAGATGACCATTTCAGCTCTATTCCCACTCAAGGCATGCATGAACACTCTCAACAACACAAGGCTTTAAACCATTAATGCTCAATAGTTTATAGATTTAATGGATAGATGGAGAATATTAATTGTATCAGCAAATTGCATATATAAACATAAATGAATGACTAGCTACAGGTAGTAAAAGAGAATACTAACTTTACTAGCAGATGCATATATGACCACATATGAATGGTTAGCTACAGGCAGCAAAGAAGCTTGCAAATCTAAGTTATCAAAGCAGAGATAAGATGACAGTTATCTGGCCTTAGACACAAAGGAAACATGAACAAAATGTTCAAGTGCAAGAATAGAACAACAAAGAGAATGGATGTTCAACATATAAGGGCAAAATAGACTTGTATTTCTAGAATGAAGATGAGAAGCTTGAAGGAACGGTGGAGGAATAATCTCCAAAAGTTGAACCTGTATTACATCTTGTTTTCAGCTATTTATAGCTTGTTTACAATGTTCCTGAGCTCTGAGAGGCTCGGAGTCTTAGTCTACCTGATATGCGTCGTTAACTGATTTGATGCCTTCTAAGCAAGAATGGTTTGGAGGTTTCTTCTTTTGACAGAGGCTAACCATATTCAGATATTTTGGGCAGCTTGTTGTGATGATTGGGAGCTCTCCTGAGCCAGAGATTCTCTATGATGTTGTTTGATGAGCTGCGTTGTCTGCTCCATGACCCTTTCTATTTTGATTTGGTTGTGTTGCGTTGTCTATGCCACCTGAACATTTCTGTTTAGGGCTAGCTGCGCGTGCTCCATGACTATTTCTGTTAGGGCGAGCTATGCTGCGATGGAAGAGCTATCGAGCCTCAGTTTTCCCTTTAGATATTTAGAAAGACTGTTCTTTCTGTTAAACACAGAAAAACATAGCACCCTTGTGAGAATCCGGCCCATTCCTGTCCTTTTCGGACTTAAAAAATCATTAGATGTGGCTTATCAGTCCCTCAGGTCCGCCCTGGTTGCCATCGCAAGTCGTAAAAGCCTGCTCCATGTGTGTTTTCCCTGTATTTGGAAATCCGTGAAAACACTAAAAACATGTGAAATTGGCCTTAGGCAACCCATCGGGTCCGCCCTTGTCGTTGTCGCAAGTCACATTCGGCCCTGTCCACAGTCTTCCTTTTTATATTTCGAAATTTGTTAAAAACACAAAAAACCATTGAAAATGGCCCTCCGCAGATCTCAAAATATATACATTCCCAACTATAATGTAGTCGGGTCCGGCTCTTCGGGTCGCCCGTATGTATGTGGAGAGGTCCCGCCCCATGGTAGTACGTCGATGTGATACAACGATGCAATCCAATCGCAATCGTTGATTGCTCATTCCTCGGGCCTTATATATATATATATAATATATATATATATAATATATATAATTATTATATTATATATATATATATAATATATATAATAATATATATATATATATATATATATATATATAACAAGCTCTTGCCGATGTGACCCTCCGATCTGTTCATCAGCGATCGCTGATCGGCGGTGTCTACGCCCCTCTATAAGTCCTCTTGTGATAGCCCAATGCATACAACGATGGATCCGATCGCAATAGGTGACGCTTCAATGCCTTGGCCCCTTTATATAATATATATATATAAATATAATATACTAATATAATAATATATATATATAATTATATATTATATATATATATATAATATTTATATATATATTATATATAACATATGCCTCTCGTCAATGCAACACGCCAATCCGATAATCTGTGATCGTTTATCGGTGGTGTCATCCGCTCACCTTATGTCTGTCCCCTCTGCTTGGCCGATTGTGATTAGCTACCTAAATCTAGGTCATTAATCGGCCAGATCTAACCTTGGTCGTTCCTTCTCTGTTTAAGCTTGCGTTTGCCGATTTTTCACTGTTTTCCTTTGGTTTTTCACCTCCCGATAGTGATTTTCAGCCCTTCCAAGGGCTTTCTTTCCTTGCTCATTTCGATCAATGGATGATTTTTGAGCATTTTTTAAGACTAAGGGAGTGCCTTGGAGTATATATGGATCCATTGGGATGACTTTTAAGCAACTTTGAAGACTTTTAGGACATGTATGGACCCAATTTTTGGCCTTTTGTTAGCGAAGCTAACATTGGCTCCTTCTGGGGATGAAATCCTCCCTGTGAGGTTTCAAGAACTACAGATCAATGCCTTTCCTATATACACCAAGGTCAAATCTTCCTCGTAGTGTTGCATTGGGCATGGAGTCTATTAAGCATGAAATAAAAACTTTAAAAACAACATATTTACAATAACAAGGCTTGAAATCCTTAACTGAAATAAAGTTCGAAGAACAGCCCATTGAATGGGCCATCAAAAACATATCCTTCCTTTGATGCATCCCTTTTGAGAAAACAGTCACCAAACTTAAAATTGACCCTTTTTACCTTTCCATGAAAGGTTTCTTTCTCTTGGTCAATATATATATCAGTCAATTCATCAAAGACTTGTAAAAGCCTATTGATTTGATCCTCTACTTCAAAAAGTTTGGAACACTTGACATTATCAGGCAGAGATGGTCTATATTTCACCTCCTCTTCGTATGCTTTCAGCCTTGGATGTTTTGATTGGGAGGTTTTGTACACCTGCTGAATGATAAGGTCCGCTTCACACTTTGTTGTGTCATTTGTGATCTGAAAAGTTAATATGAAAGATGAATCAATGCATTCTTGTGTGAGGAACACAAGGACTTCACCTATTCCTGCAGCTCCCTTAGAGCAAGCCCCATCAAAGAACATGTCCCAAATATGTGGGCCTTCTTCCTCTGTGATCTGGCAAACTGATTTTTTAAGCTGCGTAGAGGCCAACTGATAAGGCTTGGTAATGTGAAGACCGAGCTTATCCATGACAACCTTGGGCATTGGATTATGGCTAGCTCTAGTGTCTAGAAGGAAATTATGAAGGATTTTATTATGAATAGTCAGAGAGACATAGAATGATGAGGGGTTGTCTTCACAATTTTCAATCATTGGGCTGGGAATAACAACTGGTTGGTCATATTGCAGATTTACATAGTCAGAGGAAGCTTGGATGGCATTAGGCTTAAGAGCCTCAAGGATAGATTTCTTGAAGGACTCATTCTTGACTGGTTCAATCAGAGGCATAGGTATTCTTGCCTTCTGAATTTCTGATTGAAAACTGAAAGAAGAAGGGGACTTGTCAAGGCCTCTTACCTCTATGGCTGGAGCTTTGAGGATGATAGGATCAATTGTTGGTTGCTTCTACTTATCAGCTTGTTGTTCTGCAGGGACAACAAATTTATGAACAGGAGTCTCCTTGGCATTATTCATTTTTGACCTCGGATTAGATTTGTGCTGATCTATAGTTTGTAGAATAGCTTCACCATCCCATTCTTGGCTGATCTGGTCATTAAATAATGACTTCTCATAGGCAACTTTGGTTAAAAAAGTGGTGTTGCCTTTGTCTCCCATACAATGGATCTCATCATCTTCCTCAAATTGCTCTTCTTTCATGACTGCATTTTAAAAAGGGGTCTTCACCCTTTGGTCTTCATTAGCATCTTTGTTTCTTTGCAAAATCTACAACTACTCATTTTCTCTTCTATATGGATTTGGATTTGGAGGAGCAAAGGTATTAGGAACCCTTCATTTCCCATAATGCTACTCAACCTTTAATTTGGAAACTTCAGAGGCTAATGACTCTATCATCTTGGCCATTTTATCGATCTTGGGATCTGAAGATGATGAAGGCTCACCCCTTTGTCTCTTTCTATCATCATTACCTTTAAGATTTTCTGCAGCCATGATGTTTAATTCTACTTCCAAGGCTACATCTTGCATATTAGCCAAAGAAGCAAATCACCTCTCCCTCAACAGCAAACAGAAGTTAGAATCAAAGGCGCTGGCATAGATGAGTCTAGCAGAGATAGGGGTGGGTTTCACTTCAGGTGGTATCTTGCTATACATGTGGTTAAATCTCTTAATAAAATCAGACAATAGCTCACCATTTTCCCTCTTTAAGTTCCCAAACTCAGTGTGGTAGTAGAGGAGATCTTTCTTATCCCCCCAATGCTTTAGAAATGCATCATCCAAAGCCTCAATATCCGCTATAGATCTTGGGGTCAATTCTCTGAACCATTTTCTAACCTCTCCATCTAGGATTTGGAAAAAGACTTTCATCCAGACATCATCTTCACTAATGTCCAGGTTATCAACATAGCTATAGAATGACTCATGATATTCTTCAGTTGAAATAGCTTCAGTCCCAGTCAACTTAGGCATATACTTCTAATATTCTCCAGTAGGCATAGCATCCAAAGGAGTGGGAAGTATTAGAGGTCCATACCTGGCAACTATGATTCTTTCCATTTTGGTAGGTGCTTGTGGACCTGCCATAGCTATCGTGACTAAAAGAGTACTGGCAGTATGAATGTTAGAGGGATAAGGAGTGATTGATAAGACTGAAGGAGTATGATGGATAGGAGGTGAGGTTTCCTTTGGGTTACAACAAAAGGAAAACCTAAAGAATAAGGAGCTTTATGAATCTCTAAGAATTTTTCTTCGCTGCTAGTATTAGAAGTTGTACTTTCAACATATATTTGTTCTATTATAGGATTTTCTTGAAGAGATATAGA